>PVJA010005820.1:0-76966 GCA_004027025.1 Myocastor coypus | reverse complement strand
TCCTTCTCTACCCTCCATCTCCTCTTCTTCTCCTCCTCTTTCTTCACCCACCTCCTTTGTTCCTCTCACCTTCTTTCTCCCGCTCCCTCCTCTTTCTCTCTTTGATTCTGCAGATCCAACTTAGGGTCTTGGGTAGTTGGGGTACACATCCTGACACTGAAGTACACTTCCAACCCCCAGATGAGTCTTCAGACTCTATGCTGCAAGATAAGACAAGGGGATTCCACTCCAGGCCCTCTGTGCTGGGCGACTTTGGACAGGTTGTTTTACCTTTTTGGACTGCAGTGGCCCTCTGCAGGGTTTAGCTTCCTAGGCTCATGGATTCCATGGAGTGCTGGGCTGAAGAAGAGAGGAGACAGAAATTCTCTGGTGCTGCTCTCTCTCCAATGTCATCCTGGCTCTAAGGTTGGCCTGAGACAGGAAGTGACAGTGAGCACGAGGGCCCTGTGTCTCTTGCCACCTCCCTTGAGCTGGGCAGTTGGGACCTTGTGGTCAGGGGAGGGGCAGGGGTATGTTTCTGTTTTGCTGCTGATTTTCTGAGCACCCATCACGTCTCTTTCCAAGGCTACCACCACTCTTGCCTGCTTCTGCTTCCTGTGCAAAGGGGCCTGGGGATGTTGGCTGTCATGTCATGCAGACAGGCAGGGATGCAGCCCCCTCTCTGGGGTGGAGGCCTCTGCGCCAGGGTGCCCCGGACTGAGATGAATCATCTCCTTCCCAGGACCCCAGGGGGACCGCTAAGTAGGCCAAATGAAATGATCTGCGCTGGCCTGTGGCCAGGGCAGCAGGGCTAAGCCTTGTCTTTGCAGAAGCGCCTGGGGCCGGAGGGTCTGCCACCAGTCACAGCTGCCTGTTACGGTGCTGGCCCTGCAGCCCTGTCACCATCCAGCTAAGGACCTTGGGGACCTCCTGCCTGCCCCTCCTCTTTGCAGCACTGAAAACATTCACAGGGTCACAGTCTGCCTCCACCTGTGCCCTGGAAGAGGGAGGGGGGACACACACAGAACACAGCTCCAATCCCTGCAGGAAGCACTTGACAAGCACCTACGGGAGTGCCCTGCCTCTGGAGAGGGGAGTCAGACAGGAAAGGAGACTGGGCCCTGTGTGTCTGCCACTACTGCTGTGCTGTGCAGTGGGCTTCCTCCCTGTCTCCATGGTCCAAAAGATGAGCCATAGCTTAGAGAGGACAGATAATTACCCCAGGACGCAGAGCTGCTGGTAGGCTTCGCCTGTGGCCCACAGTGAGCTGGGAGTTTCTCTCTGCCCACCTGACAGTCCTGTGCCACATAGTGCTTGGTGCAGCCAACATTTGTGTATCAGGAGGAAGGTCCAGGGCAAGGAGGTGGAGGGGCCCTCCTAGCCAGGGGCTCACACAAGGCAGACACCTGCTGAGCCAGAACCTGATGGAGCCCAGCAACCATCTAAAAATACAGAAGCCAGGGGTGGTGGCACACGTCTGCAGCCCCCACACTCTGGGAGGCTGAGGCAGGAAGACTGCAAGTTTGAGCCAAACCAGGCAACTTAGAGACCTAGTGAGAACCTGTCTCAAAATAAAATAAAGAGGACTGGGGATGTGGCTCAAGGCAAAGGCCGTGGGTTCGATTCCCAGTACTTAAGTAAAAGAAGAAACAGCACATGAGAACCATTGCAGGTGGTGGGAAGTTCTGTCCCTGCTCCTAGAAGCACCTGTGCAGCGGGGAAGGGAAGGGGTGGCTCAGGCAGGGCTTGGAGGAAGCGTAGGCTCGACAACCAGACAGTCTCAGGGGAGGGAGGTGTCGTTTCCTTTACAAGATGGCCCCTGGGCGTGGTGGCTCACGCCTGTAATCCCAGCACTTGGGAGGCTGAGGCAGGAGGATTGGTGCAAGCTCGAGACCAGCCTGGGCTACAAAAGTGAGCTCAAGGCCAGCCTGAACTGCATAGCGAGACCCTGTCTCAAAAAGACAAAAAAAACAAGATCGCCCCTGGAGGCCCCATGTAGGAGGCACAGCTGGCCCCTTTGGCTGGACTCTGGGGTTTGTGGGGGTGGGGGGTGGAGGGTGGGGGGTGAGACTATGCATCATTCATTCATCCGTTCACTCATTCACTTGTTCACTGAAGCAGGCACACTGGGCACCTTGTATGTCTCGGGCATTTTCCAGATTGGGGTGAGAGGAGGAGGACGTGTCATAGACAAAACACCCAGAGTCTAGGCTCTCAATGAGATGTGTGTGTGTGTGTGTGAGAGAGAGAGAGAGAGAGAGAGAGAGAGAGAGAGAGAGAGAGCCCACACGTGTGCACACGTCCCCGCAGTCCCAGCATTTGCATGACTGTGTGTGTCTGGGCATGCAACAACATGGATTTCCTGGAAGAGAAAGGGGACCCTGGGCAGAAACCAGAGCAGGCTGAGGCTCCCTTTCAGCCCTGGCCTATAGACCTTGCCAGCAGCTTGTGCTGAGAGGGGAGCTTTGAAAAATCCTCTGTTCTCCAGCAGCTCCCTCCTTGGCACAGACTGCTTCCCTGCTGCCCGGTCTTCCTGTCTCAGAGGCTGTTTCTGCCTCCACTTACTGGCTGGGGCATTGTCAGGACTCACCAGTCCCAGGCCCAAGGTCAGCGGAAACGGATCCCCAGGGCTGCAGGTGAGGCCAGGCTGGGCACCACAGGGAGGCTTCTTTTTATTGCTCACCCAGCCACTTGCTGAAAAATTAATTTGCAAATGAATCACATTTATTGAGACCTTCTGGATTGGGTAACAGATGCAGCCTGGCCTGTTCCAGAAGACCATCCAGAGAAGAAATCCGAAAGCAGTCTGTGGACAAAAGGAAGCCTGCTGGCTGAGCCCTACTCCCCGCTTGAACTCCTCACTGCAGGCAGGTTTGCATTTGGAAGGCTCCCCGGAATGGAACTGGGGCTCCAGATTCCAGCCTGTGAGGCCTCCTGGGCTGGGCAGCCCGGCACTCACGACCAGCTCTCTGGATTGCTTCTCCTGTAGCCCCTCTGAAACAACCAGGAGCCTGCTCTCCCCTCCCTGGCCATCTGCTCGAAGCATCTGGTGATCAGGTGCAAGCCCCACACCGGAGCACTCAAGCTGAAATGTGCAGTCACCTTGCCACCCACACTGGCTCTTGCTACGGCGCCAGGCTGCCCCTCTTTGTGTTAGGGAGAATAGTTTGGGGATGGAAACCTGACTGCTGGCACCAGGAGTTCACCACGGCTGCACCAAGACCCTGCAGCCTGAGGCTAGCCCCGTCTCCAGACCTGGCTGTCCCCTCCCACCAGGATCTGTGACCATCTCTCTAGCAAAGGGCTGGGGCTTCCAAGAGCAGAGACAAGACCATTCTAGGATGTTCTCTGTACCTGGCTGATAAAGCACATGTCTAAGATATTTGGGTTCCGCCATTAACAAGAAATGGATAGTGCTGTTTTTGTGATGTCTCTGTCTATATCTTCTTTTTTTTAATAAAGAGAGTTACTCCTAAGGTCACTGCTGACCGTGAGTGACAAACACTTTTTAGGGGAGATTCGCAGGAATCATCAAAAAGTATGAAAAGTAGGTGCGGAGAGGAAGCTTGGGACTGGCTCTCACGGCCACTCCTGTTCTCACTGAATGCCTCAGGGGGCCACGTAGGCGCTCCTAATGTTGAAATATCTTGCTTCCCCGGGAAGAACCCACTGGCTTTCCTGAGCCACTGATGTGCTGAGGATAGCAAGGACTTCCTGAAGGGAGTCGTGTTTTGTTTCCTGTAAACGTGGCCCCTTGTGCCACCTCCCTAAACAAAGGTGGGTAGAGGAGAAGAGAGCCTATCCTCCCTGGGTCCAGAGATACCGAGTATTGAATTTACAGAGCCCTTCTCCGGGGTGGGGTAGAGACCACAAGGTACCGGTTTTTTCTGAAAGAAGAGAGAGGCCTCGGTTAAACTGTGAATAATAGTTTATTGGAAGCATTCTCATTTTTGTTTGTTTTTAATTGCTCAGTGTGATCTTAAAGATGAAAGTAATATCCTCCTATAGGCTGGGGATACATTTTCTGTTTCTCTTTCTGGATTAGCGATAGGTATTACTCTAGAGTGTTCTTACATGAAGAAACAATTTTATTAGAAACCAGAAGTCCTGCCCAGGTCTAATCTATGTGTCTCTGTCTCATCCAATAAGTCTTGCAGTTTAATGTTGCTGAAGGAGCTGCCTGCTGAAATTAGCAATATGTTTTGTTCTTGAAAGATACACAAAAATAAAGACATCAAAATCTTCAGCTACTTTCACCTGTTCATCTCATTCCAAAGGAATCTTCTTCATATCTTGTAGAAGACTGAATTGGGCAGAATGGGTGAGGCGGGGTGGGAATGGATCTGAAAGGACGCTGGAACGTCCCCAAATGCCAGGATAGCCCTTCATGTATCCATCTGCTGCTATCTGGTTAGCTACCCATTTGTTTCCAGATGCTTAAAAAAAACCAGACCCTTTTCAGGAGAGAGATTGAAGAGGAAGACAATTTTGATGGTGAGAGTTTTGAAATGTTCACAGTTTCATCATTTAATTCTTTGGAGGGAAAATGCAACAGCAGTGACTTCAATCTTGGACCCTGGAATGTAGGAGAGAGAGGGCAGTCCAAAGATATAGAGGAAGCGGAAACCAGTTTCTGACCGAATCCAGCTTTTAAGTGTTTCCGTACGACGGCTCCAGTATGTCAGTGTTAGATTTTAAACCTACCCCCAAAGATCTTTGATTTCAAACCTATATTTTTTTCTTCTTCCTTTTGAACCCACACATGCGTGTAGCATGTGTGCTATTTTCCTTGGGAAGGGCTGCTTGCTTCACCTTCACAGTCCCGCTTGCAGCGGCTCGGGCGAGGGGAGGTGGCTGCCACTGTATTCTGGTGCTGGCTGGCAAGCCACCCCTGCTGGCACAGGAGTCCCCGTGTCTTTCTCTCTTGCCTCTTGGTTGAGCATAGAGACAAGGTCCCCTTGGCTTAAGGCGCGGCGCTGGCTTTCTGCGATGGTTGTGCCGTAAGTTAGCAGGATAAGTTTGACAGTAATTTAATTTTCATTGACAAATGCTGTCATAATATTGAGGAAAAAGTGAGATATTGTATCAACAGTAGTGGTCGACGCTCAGCCAGTCATATGGACCGGGCGAACACCATATGCTTCCTCCAATCCCGCCTTGGAAAGCTCTGGCTAAGAACTTGACAAGCTTAAGATACCAGTCAGGAAAAGCGCTTACCCTTGAGAGGTTCTTCTTGCCGCGTTTCCAGTTTCCTAATTTCCTAAGGAGAGAAAAAAGGCAAAGCACTTTTTGGGTTTCAGCCAGCATGTGCTGTACTCCTGGTCAGGGCAGCCCCGAGGGTGGGCCTCAGCAAGTGTTTGCCAACGAGGGTCCGACTCCCCCGACGCTGAGACCAGTGGAAACCAAGGAGATTCCCCACCGACGCCTTCACATGACAAAAAGACGTTCTGAAGTGCTGAACCACCACTCGCTTCCTACTGTTCTGCGTTTGCCCCACCTCCGGTTCTTGTCACTTAATGTGGTAGATGCTGTAGCCAGGGAATGGGGGAGGCTGGGATTAAATCTGTACCCATGTGACATACTCAGATTCCATCCAGAAAGGGGATGTGACTACTTCTGAGGAATGCAGCTCAGGATGGCTGAGTCTCCAAACCCTCCTTTGGGCCAATCAGAACTGGGAGGGTTGGTGTACCTGGCTACCTGTGTCAGACTAGAGCCATAGCTTAAATCTTGGCTGGATAATTTGTGAGAAAAAAAAAAAAAAGTAAATCAGTCTTAATTTACTCTGTTTTCTTAGCATTGGATTTATTTTTAAAATGGATACTATACATACAAAAATCAATGGTTGAGTAAAGTTATGAACAGCCTAGGAGAGAAATCTCTGTGTGTGTGTGTGTGTGTGTGTGTGTGTGTGTGTGTGTGTGTGTGTTTAAGGGCACACCATCCCTGTGCACATTCAGCTGTTGTCCTTGTCTGGCTTCCAGATATTTGGGGACCTTCCATTCTCTGAAGGATTCCCATCCCAAATCCCGCTAAGTAAAGAAACAGGCATATGGCGTGTATTGGAGATGGCTCAGCCTTGGCTCAGGACCCTGTCGTGGTGAACAGGTATCTGGGAAAGATGACAGTTCCATCCTGTTCTTTTGGAGCTTATCATTTATTTGGATTTTGTTGTCGCTGTTGTTGTGGCTTTGTGTTTATTATTATCTTAACAAAGAGAGGGAGAGTGTGCGGTTCGCAGAACTGGGCACGGGTACAACTGCTCGCCGACATGGCTCCCTGCCTGTGCCCAGAGCTGTCTTTCTTGTGAGCCCTCTGGTCTCACGGTGGATGGATTCTCAGCAATCTCTGCACTCAGGCCGGGAGCACGTAGTGTCCGAAGGATGTAAGGGGCTGGTCTAAGGGCAAGGTGGTTCTCGGAAGGTGGGGAGAAATCCTGGGTGTGGCCTGCAGTCTCCCAAGAGCGTGTAGACTTGAAAATGCAGGGCAGATTGGAGGAGCAGCTGCCCTCCTTGTGGATGGCATCCGTTGGTGGCTGCGTAAAGAGACGTTCCGGCCTGCCTCCCATTACCATTTCATTACTCGACAGCAGACCCATCCACGGATCCATACGCTGCCTCTTGGATGGAGTTTCCACACACAGCAGGACACCACGGAAGGAGCTCACTTCCTCTTCTGTCTGCTGGAGGCCCCGCTCCCTGCCATGTGCTGCGTCTGAGCAGGTGGCTGCGGCTCTCTCTGGGAGCCCTGGGAAGTGGGTGCAGCCCTTCTCCGTGCTGCTGGAGTACTGCACGAGGTCCCAGCTGTTGTGGCATATTCCAGAAGGATCTCTGGAGAGGTTATACCAAAAATAAACCCTACTGAAGGATATCTCACCTAGGTAGCTGTGGGCTTTGGATTCTTGCTCGGTGGGGCCTGCAAGGTGGTGGGTGAAGACTAAAAATTGGGGGGCCATCTCCCTGGCATTGGCTTTTCAGCTCTGAGCTTAGGCACCGACATTGGAAAGATAAAGGGAATGGGAGGACCTGGGCTCTCTCTGCTGAGCTCATGATGGGTGGCCAGCTTGCCTCTGGTGGTGGTCTTCAGAAAAACCCAAGAGGGCTGGGAGCAGATGCCGGGTGCACTCCATGGCTGCTCTGGTGTGCTCTCTTCACTGAGTGCTCATCTCCTTCTACCTAAAAACAAAGCTTCAATGCTTTGCTCATTATTTTTTAAAAAACGATAATTTTGAATGTTCTTTAAGCAGCAGTCTCTTCCTCCTTCTTTTTCCTGAGGAATTAACAGACACCTTAAAAAAAATCACCTTTAGGTTTAAGAAGTCAAGGGGCAGGCGGTTCAGAACATTATTATTTCTACCAGCTTAAACTTTGCTCTGCCACTCTGGGTATAATCTGGGAGAGAATCTCTTTCAAATCATATAGGATTTTTATGTGCCTTTGAGTTAAAAAAAAAAAAAAAAAAAAAAAAAACCTAGAGCCTCATTTTGGCCATGTGTGTCCACAGAACAGTCAAAACTGCAAACAAAGCTCCTTTAGAAAGGACTCTTCTCCCAGATGAGACCCAGACAGCTCCAAGTTCAAGATGTGGGACAGTTGTCATCTTTTCCCCCCTTTTTTCATCTCTTGTCTTCTCCTGTGCATTTTGGATACCCAGGTCTGGGTGGATCTGGACTAATAGTGGTGGTAATAGTGCATCCCTTGAGCGCAGTGGTTCCCCAGCCCTCTGGGCATCCCACAACTCAAGGATTCTCTTACTTCTGGCTTCAGGTTGTTTTGCACTTCTCTGTGATCTCTTGAGCTTCCTTCCACAGGGATTCACATCCAGACTTTGGAGAATCCTCTCCATCTGCTCCAGGAAGCTAGAAACAGAGCCATTTTCTGGACAGCTCCTCTGCACCCACCCTTCACTAGTTGTCCTCTGCAAGGCTGAGACTAGCAACGGCCCCATGTCTCACTCATTCTAAAGGACTCCAGGGAAGCACGCTTGAAGGCTCCACTGCCTAGGCCTGAAGGGGCAGCGAGCAGCCACTGCCCTTTTGTCATGGCAGGGGTACTGGTGATCATAGCACACCCACTTCTTCATTTCAGGGAACTACTCCATTCTGCAGCTGTCTGCTTCTTCAGATTCAATCCTTCTGTAGCTTTAAACTGCATCCTGGGATACCGTTGCAGACACTTCTTTGCCAGTCCTGCATCTCAGTTTGGATAAAACAGGCGCTCGTCCTTCTTTCTCACCTGGCCACGTTTTTAGAGCTTCCACCTAAAGAGCCACAGAAACACATATTTTAACACTCTGCTAAACTTGATTGTCGTGAATCCCTGCTTAGAATCCAAACTCAAATCTCATTTTTTTTCTAGAGTCTCAGCCCTTGTTCTCTTTAGATCCTTGGTGAGAGGAGAATTTATTAGTTTTCCACTTATAATAACCCTTCTGGTACATAAAAATTGATTGAGCTAGTTGCCTCTCACCTCGCTTTTCTAAGAAAGGCTGTGTCTTTTTTATGGCGAGGATTTAGACAAAAGCAGCAATGTATTTCTAAGAGTTTTGTGTAAGGCCAATGTTAGGACCACAAAATAAATGGTCACTACCCTCAGTCTTCCAGCACTTGGGTGCATATCTGGGAGGTCACCTTACAAGGTAAACATCTTTGTGTCACCTTATGAACCACCTACGAATAGCCCATGCTTGTCTGGAAGGTTTCTTTCTGAATGCTGTAGTCTGCAGCAGATAAACATGTACTAGTTACACTACTTTTTTTTTTTTTTTTTTTTACCTTGGTCCTGATCTCTGGAGAATCCTAAGGACAATCCTGATGGAAAGTCAGAAAGCCCTGGCCTCATCTATTGCCCAGACCTGGTTCAGCTTTCTGCTTCTAGTGCCACTCCTTTGTCTTCCTTGATGACCTCTGACTTGAACATCTAACACTGGCTGGATCCGTGGGCTTCAGGGAAAGAGATCTCCAGATTATTTTAACGTAGCAGTGAGCCAGACAGCACAGTACAAAACCTTAGACATCTTTAGGGTTGAGAACAAAACATATTGTATGCAAAGCAAAAGAACTCTAGTTCCATTTTATTCATTATTTTCTTCAAATATTCCAAAACTATCTAGTTCTCATTTTTAGATTTGGCACCTCTAATTTCATAATTTCTGTATGCTTCATTGTATAGTTTCCAGTTTTCACCTAAATTCCCTTACTATCTATTTTCTTAAGTATAATACTTATTTTAAAGTTGATAACTCAATATTTGGATTTCTGCTTTTATAATCTTTCATCTGAATGTCTATCCTTGCTTCTGTTCATTTGTTCTAGTTTCCTAAGTTGCCTGGCAACTTTTCATCAAATGTCAGATATTTATGTAAAAATAAAATATCTAGGTCTGTATTATAGATCAAAAGATTACAACATTAGCTATTTACGTGATTTTAAATGTTGCATTAGCCACATTAAGTAAGAACAAAGAAAATTAAATTAATTTGAGGTTGGAGGATAGGGTTCAGGAGCATAAATGCCTATCTGGCAAGTGCAAGGTCCCAAGTTCAATCCTTGATACCACAAATAAATGAATAAATAAACAAACAAATAAATAAAATTAATTAGGATATATTATTCAATCTGGTATGTCTAAAAACCCGTTGGACCATATATCCAGCACAAATTATTAGGTATTTTATGCCAAAGTCTTAGAAATCCAGTGAATATTTTATGCATACAAATTTTTTTTAATTCTGACAAAGTCATATCCCAAATTTCCACTTGTTACATGTGATAAGCAGCCACCCTTTTTTGACCAGTACAATGATCATGTTATAATACTTCAGGGAGGATTTACTTTTTTTCCTGATGTTATGGCTTGTGTTTAGAAATCCCCTCAAGTCTCAGGCAAGAATAGCAGAGATTTTTCAGAGATGGGTGAATCTAGAATGTGTGATTGATTTATAGTACAATCCTCATGTTAAGGTGCTAGGACTAATTGGGGGGGGTGATTACTAAATCAGTTCCCTGACTGGTTTGGCACCACCCTAAATGAGACAGTCTGGATACAATGTAAGGGACAGAAAGAGGTTGATATCAACTGCTCCTGTCTGTGAAGCCACCTTGTCTTGAAGCTAGCCTAATATGAACTGAAACCTCTGCAAACTGTGCTAAACAAACCTTTGACCCTTTGACTTCAGGTGTTAGGAATTTGGTCTCAGCGCAAGAAAAATGACTAAGGCAGGAATTTGGTACTAAGAGCAATGGGTCATTGCTGTGACTAAACCTGATCATGCAGTCCAAGAGCCTTTGGAATTTGCTTGTGGGAAGAGTTTGGAAAGGTTCAGGGATATGTAGTGAAAAAGTAGAAGTGGAACGCCTTTGGCTATACTTCATGGAAGATGCTGGTCAGAGTTCAGAAGACCAGCACTGGGTGGCTTCTGGTGGGAAGAAGGACTGCAATGGTTTTCGGACTCCAGATAATGTGTGTTATGGCTGGGCAGAAAGTTCATCTGTATTTTTCTCATGTTTAGAGATTTTGCTTGAGACTGACATTAAGGTTGGACTAATTAATCTTTCAGAAGAATTTCAGTGTAGTCCTAATGTTGAGATAGTGGCATGGCTACTGTCTGGGGATTTCAGCCAGACTTATATTGAGAATCAAAAGCAAAGAGCCCATAATAATGATTTAAAATGTTTTGAGTTTAGCCAGAAAGGAAGCTCCAATAAAGCTGTGGACTGTAAAAGTAGACTTGCTTTGGATCCATTACTTTGCATCCTCATTCATATTTTTTTTCTATCTTGCACCATTAAATGTTGGAAGTGTGTTGTTTTCTTTTTAATTTAAAGGACCTTGCAGCTAAGAGTTTTCTTTAAACCTTAGAGGAGACTTTGGACTCAGACTTTTCAACAACACTGAAACTGTTAGGACTTTGATAGCTCTTGAAGATGGACTGTATGCTTTTGCATCATGGGTCTCTTTGGGAGGCCAGGGGCAGAATGCTATGGCTTGTGTTTGTATGTTGCTCTAAAACCTCATGCAATCACAGGTGGGGCCTTTTCAGAAGTGGCTAAAACTAGAGTGTGTGATTGATTCATGGTGCAATGCTAGGGTTCAGAGTGTTAGGTTGAAGGGTTGTGATTACTAAATCTGTCCACTGAGGGATTTGGCTCTGCCCTAATCCTAGTATCCAGGATATACTATCAGAGAAGCCTGCCTTTCCTCCTGTTGCTTTGCTGCTTTCTGACTTCTGTAAACTGTTCAAAGCCACCTTGCCTTGGAGCCAGCTGAAAATGGACTGAAACCTCCACCAATTGTGAGCTAAATAAACCCCTCTCCCTTCAACTTTATGTGCTGAGTGTTTTGTTTCATCAATGAGAAAAGTAACTAAGACACACGTTACCCTCAGCAAATCAGAAATCGAGTAGATGTCAAAGGTTCAATTATTTCCTGTTGCTCTTACTTCTACTGTGCCACTTCTGAGGTCACTACTGAATGCCTGTGGCGCTTAACAGTGAACTACATTTACAATATTTGTCTCCTTGATCTCTTAGATTCGCACAGTCTTTGCTTTATCTTAGCATCTTATAATCCCAGCCTCCAGTTGTGAATTCCAGCTGCCTGGAGTGGAAGGCAACACCAAAACATGAGTTTATCTCTGTGCTTCTTTTTTAGAGCCCTTGAGGCCACAGCCTCTTTGATATCTCTGCCTTATAAACTAAAATAACTTACAGAAGCATGTACTATTCTTTAAATTCATCTTTCCTAGTTTTTCTCAATAGGACAATTGATTTGGTATCAGCCATAGTCAAAAGTGAAAGAAATATAGCATCTTAATTAATTGAAACCACAATTTTCTTTTCTGGCAATCAGCACTGTGTCAGATTTTGAATGAAAAGACCTTTTCCTTCTGACTTAGTATTCAAGATCCCTAGGGTCTTAGTCTGTTCTGTGTTGCTACAACAGAATACCCGAGGCTGAGAACTTTATAAAGAGATTTATTTCACTCACCATTTGGGAAATGCAAGAACATAGCACTGGCATCTTTGCACATCTATCAATGTCCCCAGGGCAGTTTGCATTGCAGTGAAAGGGGTATTGTAGGGAAGAAGAGACATGGTATGACAGGAAGCACAAGATGGGAAAGGATCCAGGCTTTTTCTTTATAATCACCTGCTTTCTTGGGAGCTAAGCTGCTTCCATCTGGTCTGACCCACTCCTTTGAGACAGTGCTAATCCCATCTGAAGGTAGAGTCCTTGTGACATAATTACCTTCTTAAAGACTCACCTCTTAAAGGATCCACCAGCTGGACACCACCATGCTAGGAACACAACCTCAAGCACATGAGCCTCCAGGGGTCAAAACATAGCCTTTGGGGAATGAGATTTTTCCCTGTTATGAGCACTGGAAGATTGTGATTATGAGATTATCTTTGCTAAGAATCAAAGCTAAGATTTAAACCTATCTTACCTTCATCCTCAGCCCAAGAGTGTCCCATCGCTCAACCCTACCAGCCTAAGTGGAGGGAGACTTTCTGACCTGGTGTTATACAGTGTTCCCTGACATTAGGAATGTGGAAAAATTACCCCAGGCAAAAATTTAGGGTTTTACAATAAGCAGGAGACACATGAGCAAAAATGGTCATTTTTTATACAATGTTTATTGACTTGGTGGCTTCTAAAGACCCCGTACTTTGTCGTGTGGCTGACATCACTCCTTTAGGGCACACCAGGTGCCCACACTAATTAGGTAGCAGCATTCTGCCTGGGATGTACCCATATAATGCTACGGAAACCTTACAACTCTAGGAAGCCAAACACAATCCCCACCCCAAATAATCTTAGGTCCCAGTTTCAGTCTAGCTTAACTATCTCTGGATTGGCAGGTAGGTCTGATAATAGTTCAAGTCTAAGAGATTTCAGTAAATAATTTGATCAAGCGAGTGTGATAAAATATTTGGCACTAATAGAAACTTTACTTCTTAACAATAAATCTTAAAGTTAGTTGATACTTATCTTTTTGTTTTTAAATGTATTTGGTTGTTGCAGGGTCTCACTGTGCAGCTCAGACTCGTAGTGATCCTCCTGCTTTCAGCCTCACTAGCACTGGAATTACAAGCATGTGCCACCAGACTTTGGCCAGCTCAGCCTGCCCTGGGGATATGAAGGGCATGGGATCAAAGCATGGTTCCTGTGCTTGCTTTAGCCGGTGCTTTAGTTCGCTGTTCTATCTCCTGACTGACCCAACATTTACCTTTAATTTTCTATTTCTAATCCACATTTTAAAGAAATTAATTTGTGTTTTCTTGAGATAAAAGCATATTTTACTTCTCCCTCTTCAGTTATTAAGGATAAAGGAGTCAGGCTTCATGCCTCATTCCTGTAATTCCATCATTCTCAGTCTCTCTGGAGACTGATGCAGGAATATCTCAAGTTCCAGCCCAACCTAGACAATTCAGCAAGACTGCCTCAAAAATTAGAGAAGGGCAGGGGATGTAACTCGTTACAAAGGCCCTGAGTTCAACTTCCAGCATAAACTGTGGAAGGAAATCCAAGCTATGTTTTACTGCATGAAAGACGTCACAGTCTTGATTTCTTTTTAGATTTTCTTCTGTACTTACCTTTGTGAACTTATAATCCTTTTGTATATCATATATATGTAATATATGTACATGGTGTGAAAGTTTCTTATGCCATTAAGGCTCTTCGTATGTATAAATTTAGGTCTGCATTAAAGTGCCCTATTTAAGACTATATAGTGAACACTCCTGCTGAATTATTTCCAGTGATTTTATTTTTACTAAATTGATGTAAAGAAAATCTTCAAATTTAAAAAGTAGCTGCTTTCAGTTCCCTCTGTCTGCATCCTTTAATTTCTCTAGGACAGGTAATCAAAATGGAATTATTATATTTAAAGAAAATACTCCTTAACCAAATTTAAAGCCTTGAAGTCACCCTTCAAATGAGAAGTCACTTCCTACCAGTTCTGAGATATACTGGGAAGAAATTAGGCAATATCTGCCAGGTAGGGTTCAGCACCTGCCCAAAGGTCATGGCCTTAGAGGACCTTCAGTTCAGGGACTGTACTGGGGTAAAATGGAAAGGAACTTAATGGCCTAAGGCCAATGGTAACATTGTGAGTCACAGAATCCAAACATGATAAAATTCATGGTGCACTTGTTAAAAGCACAAGGCAACAAACAAACAAATAAACAAAAAAGTCAATACTTTTAGGGCCACTGAGACAGTTCAGTGGACTAAGTGTCTGCTTAGACAAGTGCAGAGACCAGGATTTGATCCCCGGTACCACATTCTGCACTGGCCCTGCCCCTGGGTGCGCTGAGCCTGTGTTGGGGATGGTGGCACACACCTGTAATCCCAGCACTGGGGAAGATGAAAACAGAAGGATAACTATGAGTCCAGCCTGCATATTGAGACCCTGAACCAAATACACACACACACACACACACACACACACACACACACACACACACATTAAAAATTAAAATAAGGGCTGGGGAGATAGCTCAGTAAAGTAAGCACTTACTTGGCAAGCACAAGGGTCTGAGTTCAATCCCTGGTTACACACACACACACACACACACACACACAGCCAAATAAATAAAAAAAAAAATAGAAAAAAAATCACCGAACCTTTACCTTTTGAGCAAAACATCCAAGAAAGTTCATTGGAGTTCCTCATTCTTTTCAATGGCTGTATCGATGGGGGCTTTTGCCAGTAAGGTGTATATATGGAATTTTGGCAACTGAATCCTATTTTAGATGCACTGCAAGCTGGATCCTGTTTTAGATTGACTCATGTAAGGAACCCTGTGGTGACTCTATAAATCAGAAAGTTAGTTTGCATTGCAAATCTTCCTCTCCTAAGTAATCTTCAGCCCCTTAATTTTACAAATTGTGTATTATAATTTTTTTAGTTTTGTATATTACTTTTTGCAAAGTACAATTTTAGAGCACTTGAGGTCCCTTTTAGCTGTGGAGTTTGGGGGTTCTGATTAGAGAAAGTTCTATTCAGTCCTCACTCCAGGACTGCCCTTGATCTCTGGCTGACAGTTAATGGCATTTGCCTTCCAGATAGAGTCCACTGAAGGGCCAGGCTCACAGCCAGGGCTAGTGTATTCAATGTTCCCTTAGTGTTTGGGGCAACCTGTAACATGCTGGCTGGTTAGACATCAGGAGATCAAGGGACTCAGGAGACTCAGGAAAATGCAAGAGAGCTATGTGCTGTCTTTAGGGGAAGAAGGCTGAGGATTCAGAAGGGAATTTGGCCTCAGAAGTGCTGCACTGCCCCTTCAACTCCAGCAAGAGACTAGATCTCACCTTGAGAAGGGAGAGAGTGCTGTGTCTCCCTGAGTATCTGGTGGGGCCTGAGGAGGTGCTGTCAAGGGCTGTGCCTGCAGGAGAGACGGATAAGTCAGCCAGTGCCTTCCTTGAATTCCTACATGGTAGATCAAGTCACAGTTGACTTGGGTCCCTTCATCCTGAGCATTCACATAGAAGAGGTAGGGCTGGAGGGTGACAGCCCAGTTCCCACGGGATGTGACTGAAGTGAGTGGCCTTTGATAGCCTCAACATTACAACTTTCTTTCATTCTTCCTTGTCACCTGACATGCTAATCTGGCCTTAGAAACCCAATGAACTGCAAGTCATATCTTAAATCACAGTAGCGTTTAAAGCTCAGAATGATTGCTTTGATCTCATTGCATAAATAAACACCATATTTTCACTGGATAGCATAGCTTCCCAAGTTTGGGGGAATGCTGCTGGAGGGGGCTGCTACTCTTGTGGGGGTTCATGAATGGAACCTTGCAATGGAGCTTGTGTCTTGGTTCCAAGCTTGGTGCTGTAAACTGCTAAAAGATCACTGAACTTTGCAAGTTACTAACATTTTGAGGGACTGATTCTCCAAACTTAATTGGAAGTTGATGATACCCTAATATCTACACTTGGCTTTGGGAAGATTGAGAAGGGGTCCCATTAAGTCAAAAATGTCTTCATGGGGGCTTGTTATAAATTCACATGTGTACCAGTAATTATTTAACAAGATAGTTGTCCTAAACTTTTATACCCTTTATGTAGTGTTTATACTACTTTCTTCACTTTCAATGTTGTAATTTATTTTGTCTTACTGACAGATGATTCCCTATGACTGATTTCAAAGGACATTCTTGACAGGTACACTTTAACCCTTTGTTCGCCTTTTGCCAAACCTTGTTGTAGTCTGGGGCACTGCAGGCAACATCACAGCAACTTTAGGGCAGAAGGAGAGGGATTTGTAAGAACAGCCTATATGGAAGAGGAAAGGGCTGTTTTATTTATACTGTATGTTTAGTTAGGGTAGTTTTGGGTAGAAAATGGATATTTAGGGGGTTCAAAGTTTCCCCAATGAATATATGCTCCCTTGTTTGAGATACCTTAAGCTATACTTGACTTAACTTAAGGATATTGGGAAGATTTTCTTTGCTTTAAAAGACAAAGTAGAAATTACCAAATTTTATTTGCATGAAAAATTGGGAAGATATTATAGAGAAATGGATCAAATCGAAAGACAGACTTTTTGTTACATTTTATTTGTGTTTGTATCTGTTACACATTGTCTTCCTTAAAACTTGTGCTGTAGGGCTGGCCAGATAGCTCAGTGGACTAAAGTGGCTGCTCAGGCAGGTGCAGGGACCAGAGTTCAATCTCTGGTGTGCCATGCTGGCCAGTCCCAAGGAGCACTGAGAGGGTGATTGAGACTAGGCATGGTGGCACACACATGTAATCCCAACACTTGGGAGGCTTAAACAGGAGGCTCACTATGAGTCTGATCTCAGTAGTGAGATCCTGAGCTAAACACATTAAAAAAAAAAAAAAAAAAAAAAAAAAAACAAAACAAAACAAAAAAAAAAACTTGTGTTGTAAAAATCATGCCCATTTCTGAGCTCTTCAGAAATGAGGGTAGGGAATGGCAGGAGCTGAGGGCATCCTGCATTGTGGCTTCCTCAGTACATCAAGTGCCTCTCCACTGTCCTTGTCCCTGGAAGATGTTGGAAGCTCAACTCTACAGACCAAAGGGAGCAACTTGTTAGCTACTCGGCTATGCATAGCCATTTCTCTCTTCTCATCTTTTAAATTTTCCTTCTATCCTTCATCCTTATTCTTTAGGCTCTGAGTATGAATTCATAACTGTTGGGTTTATACACCTCCAGAATTACAATTAAAATTGTAAAGGTAAAGGGAGCGATGGCCTTGATCTCTTTGCATGGTATGGATGGAGAAGAGATGATTACTGGGACAAGGTTCCTGATGTTATTAATGAGGAAGATGTACAGGCTTCCTTTTGCAACTTTTCATCTTAAATGACCTTTTGAATATGGATACCATCCAGCTCCCATTTTAATATTAATGAATGGTGTAAAGGGTAAATGGAGTTCAAGTTATTCTAAGACTGATGTAGTAGAAGCTATGTCTATGTCCCTATCTTCTCCACAGGCTTCTTCTAGCTTGGTAAGCAGCAAGGAGACTTGAGTACTGCCCAGCCTCATCCCCAGGATGGGTTGGTGGTAGGAAGCTGCATGCTTCTCCGATGACCCAACCCTGTGGTATGGAGTGGCTCATTGACACAATATGTTCTCGTGTCATCTATCTGTCCCCTGAACACTACCCATGGGCCCAATAATGAAGAACCATTGGTTGGTCAAATACCAAGTCTGTGTTGTGGGAGAGCTCTTCATGCCTTTGCCCAGTTTGATTTTTGCCTGGGTCTGCTCTGGGGCAGTGTCCTGTCCTAAGGCAGCAGGTCTAGGTCTGCTTGGCCCTGGTCTTTGTGCCCCGGCTACCGCATCTAGCTCTAGTCTCAGCTGTGAGAGTCGGGCCCCTCTGGGGTTTCTACCACGGCTCTGTTTCCAGAGAAGGTGCTGTATTCTGACCTGGTTTGGCTTGTGGTAACAAAGGTCTTTTTGTGTCACCTGGTTTCTTCGTGCTCTGTCTCTTCCCCATTGCTGTGGCATCTATTATTACTGTCAGGTGACCAGGGAGGCTTTCAACCTGCTTACGTATGTCAATGCCTTGCTATTTCGCGGTTTGAGTATCAGGGACTCACTGTGTCGTGGGTTTTCAAAAAATATCAGTCTAAATTATTTATCACGGATTTTTTGCCATATCACAAGATCTCAGAGTTGTACACAGTACTGTATATGTATTTGTATGTGCAGTATTATGGTTGTAATGATTTTTGCCTAAAATCTTTGAAAATATATAAAAATGTATTAAAATGTTAATTCTAACATATTAAAAGAATATTAAATCAAAATAAAATACACTGTTTACAGTGTGCATTTTTTTACCATATGAATACATATTTTACCACACAGTACATGTATGCTGTTAAAATTACGTAGGTTTACGAGTACAGAAAATAGTTAAGGGCATTGGAAGTGTTTGTAAAAGTGTAGGAAAGGTTTATAAGAGTGTGAAGAGGGGTTATAAAGCCTTTAAAGACATATAAATACTAAAATAAACATTACCTCACGACTTTGCCAGTTTTCACTTATCGCGGGGTGTCTGGAATGTAACCTCCGCCCTAAGTGAGGGACTGTGGCACCTGCTGACATTTCCTCATGGGAAATAGTGTTCTACCGCTGGCCTCCATCATTTCTGCCTCTGCCTTGCAGCGCAGTCTCTGTGAAGGAGACGCAAGCTTGTCCACGCATGCCCACAACAACGCATGCGCCCACGTCGGGCGGTGTGAAGTACGCCAAGTGTTTCTAGTGCGGCAACACGACCTCATAAGTGTGAACCACTGGAAGGCCTCAGGGTGTGCGTGTGAGCGCGCCCAGATGGCCTGTGCACGCGTGAGTGCGCGCGCTTGTAGGCAAAGCAGGCCGTGTGCGCGCAGGAGTGTGGCGCTCTCCCCGCCAGTGGTCGCTGCTGTGGAGCTTCAACTGTCCAGATCATGAAGCTCTGCTCCTCATAATCCTTTCCTCCCTCTTTATTTGTGTTAATTATTCATGTGGCAGCTTTTAGTGGCCCTGCCCCTCTACCCCGTCAGGTTACGGTCTTGTATTTTAAGAACAGTCGTATAGACATCAAACTTAAAAAGAAAAAAAAAAAAAACAAAAAAAAAACTTCCCAATGCTACCCCTTAGCATTAACTGCCTCCTGCCCCCCACCCCCAGCATCATACCTGCAGGAGAGTTTCATCCTGCCTGGGCACACTCCCGGAGCAAGGCGAGAGAGACCCCTATGCTCTAAAAAAAAAAAATTAATTAAAAAAACCTCAAGATCTCAGAAATTCTAGCAGTCGGTCCCATCCCCTTATCCTAATCTCTTCATGGTAATGCTCACAAGTACCCTGGGTTCAGACAATTCTTCATTCATTCTCCACCCCCCACCACCCTCACACCCAAACTCCCCACCGCTGGAGATTAGTCTTTTGTGAGGCAGTGCATCAAAAGCTTTCTTAAAGTCCCAGTAAATTATACCCCTGGTTTCCCTCTTCAGTTCCTTTTTGTTACTTTTTCAAAATATTCTATTAGTTTTGTTACGTATGATCTCCCTTTTGTGAATCCATGCTGAATATCTTTAATTAAATCATAACTTTCCCTATTTTGTCCCTGATTAGTGTTTCCAATATCTTCCCCACTGCTCAAGTCAAGCTTACTGGTGTTTAATTTCCTTGATCTCCCTCAGAGTCGTTATTAAATATAGGTGTTGCAGAAGGGCTCCCGTCCACTGGTGCCCCTCCAGTTTCCCAGGATATTTGTAAAAGGTATTTGCTAATCGTTCCCTCTCGGCCTCGCCTCCCCTTACGCAGCCTAAGATGGTTCCCATTTGCTCTCGGAGTTATCTGTCCTTGGATACACTAATTTCTTTCTCACCTGTTCTGCTACTATGCTGATTTCCTCCGGAAATATTTTCTTCTCCTTGGGAAATGCTTGTCTGTGGCTGGCATCTGCTCTCCCCTTCCCTTTATGGATATGAAGGCAAATAATTTATTTTTCATTTTTATGTAGCAGTCATCACCCTTCCAGCAAAATAAGCTCTTGGCCTCCTTATATTTTAGAGAAAAGCACCACAAACCAGGTTCCAGGACCACGTGACTAAGCCCAATTGGGAAGCTGATGTTGCCTTCTCCAAGGCTGGTGACTTGGGGCAGGGAGTGCTGACCCTTGGCTACGGTGCTTTTCACACCCCCAGCTCCTCCCTGGAAGCATCAAGCCCTCAGGCCTCCCTGACAAGTGTGCCTAGGAGAACTCGCCTCTCCACCATGGTGGGAAGGGCTTGCACCACGCTTGGGGCAAGTTTCCCACCACGCTTCGTTTTAGAAGGTGACCCCTGGAAGTCAGCTCCAGCCTGGAAGTTCTCCTTTGCTCCCGTTTTCCCCAGAGCCTCTGGTCTTCCCAGGTACCCAGTGGAGGTATTTCTGCTCTACCGTGGCTCGCTCTCTTCCAGGCAGCCTTGTGGGCTCAGCCTCACGTGCAAAGAGCTTCTTTCTTCACCGCTTCTGTTTCCAGGACACATACAGGTGCCTGATGCTGCCAGCTGCTTGCCAGTGCCCCTGTCAGGAAGGTGGGCCCCAGGCTGCTTCTGAGCACCTGACCCAAAGCCCCTAGGACCTCCCTGGAAGCTCTGTTCCTTCCTTACTTGACCTCATTTTCTTTCCCAGAACACAAAACCCAGAAAGCTCTGGGTGCTGAAACAACACTCTCTGGTTGCAAATTTTACACCAAATCCAGAGCTCAAGTCCATCCCAGAAACCCACAGGCCACTCACCAACCTATATAATGCCAAAGAGCCTGCACCCAACTACCAGGGAGCCATTCTTCTGTCAGGAGAGGATGCAGAGGGTCCCACCGCACCCCCACCATGCACCACACCCCACCACCCCCATGCCAGCAGTTGGCCTTAGGAAAGCAGCTTCCCCCATCCACATGCAGAAACGACATCAGCCAAAAATTCTAACGAAGTATGAGTCATACACAGTCCTCTGACATCGCCTCACATCAAAAGACACACAGTCTGTGTTCTGTGTCCCTCATCCCTAGCACGGAGATGGCTGAGATTTGCACACACAGAGGGATTTGAGATTTTTAAAAGCTTAGTGAAGGCAGAGTATATACACACCGGAGTCAGTTTTCTAAAAGTGCATTTAATTGGGTCAAATAGCATGTTACTTGAGGGAAGATTGAAGATCGTTTCAAGCGGCTCTTTCAGTTCTCTTGTTGTCTTTTTAAAACTGGTTGCTTGACGCTGACCTCATGGGTGGGACGAGCTAGAGAAGGCGAGGACAAGTGTGGCAGGGCAGGCGGGGCTTCTCTGAGTCTCTGGGGGCTGCTACTCCACTACTGTCTCCACAAAAAGGGGCCACTGCCCCTGAACTTCAGGGCTAGGGGAGGAGATGACTGCAGCTTGCCGTTCTAGAGATCACTAGATCCCGGCACCTGGTCCCCAGATCCGGATCTACTTCACTGGACACCCAACAGCTGCCCCAGACAGAGTCATCCGTCAGCCCCCAGCGCCGTTCCAAAAGCAATTTGTAGATGGACTTCTGCAAACAAAACTAAGAGTCACAGGTGCTTCCTAATAATTGCCTGTGCAGTTACAGAATCGGACATTCTGTCATTTAATAGACCTAAAACTAAAAAGCTTCTGTCTGTGAAAGGTGACCAATGGAAACTGAGTTTGGATTACATGATATCCCATAACTTAATCATATAGCTCTTAAGAGGGGGACATACACAGCTGTGTCTCACTAATATGTATGCAATATGTGTAAACTGATACGCTTTAATTCCAAACTTGTTTTTAGCAGGAAGAAAAAAAAGCATTTAGATGAAGAACATTAAGATTCAATATTAACCATTTTTTCCCCTTTGGGCAAAATTATTCATCACTTGATATTTATTAAAGTAGCGTATTTTTTTGCTATAATGTAATGCATCCTGATGAAAATTTCCCAAACATTCTCAAAGTTATGTAGCAAAGTGAAAAGCAGACAGCAACTTCTATTTTTGCCACAGAAAGACAATGGGCTTAAAGATGGACACTTCTTTTGAAGTCCTAGATTCTTCCTAACCCCTCAGCCCTAGTGACAAGGGCAAAGGCTGGGTAATTTGGGAGGGGTTTCCAGTTTTCCGCCTCCTCTATTACATGTATTTGATTTGCCTGTGTCAACTGACGTCTACATTGTTAGTTTATACTGGTTTAGTCTGAATTATTTAAGTGTATTTGCTTTAATAATCTTAACCTAAAAAAAAAAAAAAAAACTAAGACAAAGGAATTGTAGATTAGAGACTTTATTTTTCAGGGCAAAATGATACGGATAAGTGAACATCAACTGACCAGAAATTATTTGCTTCTGTCTGTTAGACACGTAATGGAGTCATTTAACTAGTCAAATTAGGAGCTTCAGAATGCACCATGCTTCATTACTGAGTTCGAATGGGCACCATTTTACATTTACGTCAAAAATTATCTCATAGCAAATTAATGTTTTCATTGTGCCGAAAAGCTGAAGCTATGCAGTGTCAGCGCCACCTAGAGGCCGATGTGAAAATATCTTGAAAGGATGCTGGGCCCGCAGCGCCGGGTGATGGATGGATTAGGCTTGGCCCACTGGATTAAACCCGGATCTTGCTGGAGAGTAGGAACACAGGCATGAAACTGACTTGGTCAGCACGGCTTATCATGTGAGGTTTTGAGACCCCCACGAGGGTTTCCCTAAACTTGGCCTGATGTTAAATTCACTGAAATAGTGAGATTCCTGCCTGCCCCTGCTATCCCCAAATTCTCTGCACTTTCCTCCCTCACACTTTGCTTGAGGTTTATCTTTCCCTTTTCCATCCGCAGACTTGCACGATATCACAATCTCAGATTTTAGCTGAGCAAACATTTTGGGGTGGGAAGCAAGAAGAAATTTCTCTCTCACCTTGTGAACTGGTGTCTTTCCTGTTGCTGCTAAAACTTGTTATCTGGAAAGAGACAACACATGGCTTTGTTTCCTTACAATGAATACCAACACTGGGAGATTCTCTATTGAAACAGGTTGTGAAGGTTGATAGACCTCTCCAGGAGTGTTGGTTTCAGTTTTAGTCGGAGAGAAATCATTTGGAATAAAATGGCAAAGCCTTCCCAATAAAAATATTTATTAAAACAATCTTCAGACAGCCAGTGGCTCTGGAAAGCAAAAGCACACCATTAGAACAGAAGCGAAGAGGAGAATCGAAGCATATAAATAGCATTGAGAACTGGAGAATATTTCCAGACAATATTGATGTCTAAAATATATGTGAATGACTGCATAATGATCTAGGCAGACATAATTCAAAGTACAGTCAGAATCTGGCCTCCAACTCAGAGCTTTAAATTCTCCAAAAGACATCTGTTTGCTGAGAAAGCCTCATGAGCAGCTGCTCCATGGAAAGGAGGGAAGCCAGGGCAAAGTGCGGGGACTGCAGGTACAGGTGTGGGAGGGCTGGAGGCTCCTTGCACAGTGCAGGCACGTTGATCAGCACCGACCGGACATAGGTGAGGGTGGTGCTGAGTTTCTTAGAACCAGGTAGCAAATGTTGCCCTCTGCGTTTCTGCATAACACCTCTGGCACAAGAGATACCAACTGGGCAGCCTGACTTCGCCTCCCCAATCCTTCCACTCTCCAGCAGCATCTGTTCTCTTAGTACTTAGCTTCTTCTCCAGCAAGAAGCCGGGGGTCAAAAGGAACTCCAGGTGTGATTCTTCAGAACAAACTCTAATTCTGTGATTAACGAAGAGAGAATAAACACAAATAAATGGAGTCACACCCATTCTAGCTTTCAGTACCACTCTCAAACGATCGGTTTATTTGAATCAAAGCACTCCCCCTGGCCACCAACCTACTTTTCAGAAAAGAAAGGAAAAAAAAAATTCCTCAGAAAATACTGTCAATGCTCTCATTTCTGCAAAGATGCTGTCATTTTCAACTTTCAAAGACACGATTTCCTTTTGAAAATAAATAATTGTGGGTGATCAGATGAGCTGGCTAAGTACAATATTTTCAGCTCACGCTGTGTTGAAAAGTTCAAGAATTTTGTGGCGACCTCAAGGCCATGGATAGGATAATTCAAGATGGAAAGATGAGGCCAGGGTCTGAAAGCGAGTTCTCTTTTGTTCTAAAGGAAGCTTTTTGTGCGTGTGGCTTAAGCTCGTGGCTCAAAAGGATCTCTTTGAAACAGAAACAAAAATGTTAAGAGCTGGTTACAAGTACTCTGGTCTTCTCTTCCCCTTAATGTGCAGGGGCAATTTTTCCTCTTCTCATGAATCTTGTCTCCTGAAGTGTCTCAGTCTTCATGTTATGTTTACCAAGGCCAGGCCGGAGGATCTGATAATTTATAACCATTCCTATTGGGTTTTATGTAATAACTTTGGAACTCATATAAAGTAATGATCCACAAACTCTTTTAATGTTCATTATAAAATATGAAATATTTCTCAGAACCATTGCAATTATGTGACCAGACATAACTGTTTCACACATGAGTAAATACAGGGAGGTTTAACATAACTTTATTATCTTTCTGTCTTTTCTTCTCATTGATGTGATAATACTGTTTTAATATTTTTCTAAAGAAAAGTTAAGTAATTTTAGAATCTCTACTGAGGCCCGCTTTATTGGCTTTTGTAATAGAACTCTCAAATCTAATTGTATTTATGCTCAGACCGACACCAGTAAATGTCGTGAACGGAAGGGAGATGCCCCCAAAGCTGTGTGCGCTGTAATTATTGGGAGATGCATCTCTGCAGACGAGGTCTGGGGACTTGGGGAGTCGGGGAAGTGAAGCTGAGGAGGAAGCCCAGTTCTGCAGCTCTCCCAGGCCCCCGTGGACATGGAGATAGGGTTCTGCTTCTCGGGCTCTCTCCTTTCTGTTTCTTCCCCTTCCATTCCTCTACTCCTCTCTCCTTCTCTTCCCTCCACTTTTTCCTTCCTTTCCCCCTTCCCTCCCTTCTTTGCCTCCTTTCTTCTTTCATTCCTTTCTTCCCTCTTTGCTTCTTTCTTTCCTCATTTTCTTTGGTGTTAGGAATGGACCCCAGGGCTCTCACACTAAACCTAATATATGCTATGTTTAAGTACTTGTGACAAGCTTGTCTGTCTGTCTGTCAGTCTGTCAGTCTGTCTGTCTGGATAAGTTCTTATTACATTACCCAAGCTGAGCTCAAATTTGCAATCCTCCTGCCTCAGTCTTTCCGAGACACTTTTTTCCTTCTTCCCCTTTACTATGTCATGCCTACCTTCTTGGACATCTGGAGTTATTTGGATGAAACTTTTTATTGTATTAGAAGGCTGATCTCTAAGGAAATTTTCCCTGAGATTCCCCCCCACCCCAGCCTAGTGATTTGAGTTGAGTAGCACTGTTGGGACTGTTTGACTTTTAATCTGAGTTTAAGGGGTCCTTTCTCCACAAGTGATAAGTCCCTGTGGTGGTGGTGGTGGGGAGCAATGTGTTATTGTGGAAACTCATATTGTGTTCCTCCTCTCTGAGTGGCAGTGGGAAGGCAGGGAACAGAGAGGCAGCAGAGAGTCACTCTGGGCCACACGTCCACGTCTACATGGTGACTGTCTAGTCTCCTGAGGCTGACAGGAAAGATTTAGCAGAAAGCAAGGAGCTGCGCGTGAGCACTTGCATCTGCGGAAGGTGGGAGAGGGCCTGCAGTCTTTCTTCTCCTTACAGGTGTTTTCGGGGACTCATGTACAAAGGCGTCCCCAAGGGCCATGGCGATGTCAGTCTCAGAATGATCTGTGGAAGGGGCCATGATCCACCTCCTTGTCCACTCCTGGGTCATGCTGGTGACATGCAGAGCCTGGGTCTGTCGTCCGCCTCCTGGCATGGATGGAGCACAAGATGTGGCCCACATGGAGCCGATCACTGGAACTTTAAGGGTAGCCTGGGGGCTGGCTCCAGCTCACAGATAGGTCTCACTTGGCTCCTATAATATTCACACTTTTGCTTTTCATTAGCTGCAAACAACTTAAAATTGTGAGGTTTTTTGTTTTGTTTTGTTTTTTCACAAGTCCAGGTCCTCTGGAAAAAGTGCAATAAGTATCCAGGGCAGGTGACAGAGGCTGGGAAGATAGGGGCTGCTATGTTGGGGCAGGACAGTGACTGTGCTACTCACAGGCCTCTTCACAGCAAGATGCCCTGTGCAGCCTGAGGTAAGAGTTTACAGAGGGAAAGAGAGATCCACAGGACAGAGCCTCGGCCTGCTGCACGCAGGGAGGGCCAAGGGCTGCGGGGCCTGGCCACCTGCCACAGATTCTCCGGAGTTTACTGGAAGGCAGAAGTCTCCCCCATCCGACCCAGAGCTCTGCCTACAGGCAACCAGAGATCTCTGGTTCTCACCAGTACCCCGTGTTGGAGAAACAGACTCTCTGGGAGATAAGTGAAGGCCTAGGAACCTCCCCTCCCAGTGATTGACAGCTCTGGAAACTAGGCTGCTGCTTCCGGGTTACAGGTATGAGCCCCGCTCTCGTGACCCGGCTGTGCGGATCTCGAGGTAGGAAGACCCTGCTCCTTTACCTAGGAGCAGGCAAAGGTGTGTCAGGTGGCACCACAATCATTCAGTCCCTTGGTGGGTAGTTTTAGAGGCTGAAACAAATCTGAAAGGCTCTCCAGCGCTGAGGGGGGAAATGCAATGTCTTATCTTTTCCCAGTTTGTCTCCTTTATCTCTCACGTTTCTCCCTACCATGCCCACCCTATTCCCAGTCCGTCCTAGAAGCTAGCCATTTATGTTGGTGTTTGATATAGCAGCAAAAACGTAGCTGGAGTCAACATTTATGGTTGCTAAAGACAGAAAATTGTGGAATGCTTTTGTGCAAAAGTTTTCTCCATGACTGCCACAGGCTATATGAAAACCTTAAGGTAAAACTATCAGTTATCCCTGACCCCTGGGCAAGGGCCGTTGTAGCCTGTCCTTCAGGGAACAGAAGGGTCCTTACCATAATAGGTCATGGTGCTGTGTGGTGCCGTCTAAACCTTGGTTTTCTCTGTGAGAGGACCAGGAGCTCCGGGCTCTAAATGGAGATTGATGGCTGTGGTGAGTTTTAGAGCAGTGCTGTGCTGGTCCTGCAGTGCTTGGCAAAGAATCTGGGCTTAGAGCGTCGGCATTTTTACCCCAAAGCAGAATTCAGGGATAATATTCAACAATTGTTCCTGCTGGATGTTGGCCAAAGGTGGGGTCTTGCCGTCGTCAGGTGCCTCCAGACTTTGCCCACAGCATGAGGAGGTGCGGCCCCTGACATCCAGCACACTCTGCGACTGTGCCCTCTGGTTTCCGCGTATTAGCACCAAGGACCTCAGATTTAAGAGTGTTCACATAGGGTACCTAGCTCAGCAGCTCTCTGTGTCTGGTTCCCTGTCAAGTAAATCTCCTATGTATTAAAACTTCTGATTTCTGTGGGCTGGCCAAATAGCTCAGAGGATTAAAGCACCTACAAACAAACTCAGGGACCAGGGGTTCAATTCTCTGACCTTCCATGATGGCCCAGCAGCCAGGGTGCACTGAGACAGCAATTGAGACTGGGCCTGGTGGCACTTGCCTGGAATCCCAGCTCTTGGGAGGCTGAACACAGGAGAATCACTAAGAGTCCAGTGTAGTAGTGAGACCCTGAACACCCTGCAGATCCTTCCCTAAAATACAAAAACAGAAAGAAGGGAGGAAGGACTGCTTTTTCTTCTATGTATGCAATGAGTAAAATTACCAGGGAGCAGGTCATGTATACAGTAGTCCCATTAGGTGCAGTGGGTATGTTTAGGAGGTTCAGTGGGCATCTGAATCTTGGGGCAGACCAAACCTTATATATACCATTTTTCCTAGTGCAGACACATTTGTGATAAGGTTGTGCTTATTATAAAACAGGCACAGTGAGAAATTCCCAACAAGAACCAATAATGAAACGGAACAGTGTCCTCTAGTGCAAATTATTGAAAATGCATGAATTCCTTATTTCTGGAATTTTCTATTTGTTACTTGTCCACCATAGCTTCCAGCTAGTAAGGGACACCATAGAGAAGCAGAGGCAGTGATGTGGTTAGCTTTTTAAGTAATCATGACAGAATACACGGGGACAGGCAGCGCAGCAGACAGCAAGAGTTTCCAGGTCTCTTGATCACCTTCTCAAAGGTCTCTGTTCATTTCTAGAAACCTATTCCACACTGGAATAAAAGAAAATGGTACCCAAATGCTGCCACCCGCCAGAGGAACATTGTACTTAGTACCTGTGGCCATGAGAAATCTGGGGAGGTGACAGTCATGCAGGGATGGGTTGGCAAAACTTAGGGTGAATTCAGGCCTTACTTGAAAGAGTTTTGCAATCGCATGGGGAAAAGAGGACACCGTGTACAAGTAGTCCTTTGCATAGCATAATAGCTAATCTGAGATCTTGAATGACAAAATCAAAGTAAGCAGTGCAGAGGGTCTGCAAAGTTGGAGAAGCTTCGAAGAGGGTAAGATGGAGCAGGACCCTAAAGACAGGAAAGGTCTGACACCAAAGCTAGGGTTTCTGTTCACCCACGGGAGGAGTCTGGTGAGGCTGTTCTTTCAGCTTTGCTGTCCTTCTCTCTGGTCGACTGAAGACCCATTTCCCTTCGTATCTGGAAATGCTCTGGAGGCCTGGAGGAAGAGAGGAAGAATCCTCCGAGGAGCGAGAAAAAGGGTTCCTACATGCTGGACACCCTCCCTTGGTTTCCTCTCCATTATTTTCCTTGACACTACTCAAAGAGGCAACTGCAGGGCTTCTGAAATGGGAATGATTCAAAAAGAAATGACTCTGTTTTCTGCGATGAATTTAATTATTTTCTAATGAATTTGATCAGGCTGCTCTTCTGAGCACATGTTACAGTATGGCAGGGCTGCACTATTTTCTAGCATAGCAAAAGAAGTCAGTTTAGTGCTTTTTTATTTTTTTAAAGTCACATGAAAATACTATTAAAGCACGGACGTGTTTTTGTTAGCCTCTTTGCCGGAGCACCGTGGTCTTTCTCACAAGAGTCCTGCTGGAGAGACGCGCTGTCACTGTCTCTCAGGGCTCCATACAGTGCCCCTGGTGGAACGGCTGGTTGTCAGTATTATCATATGTACACCTGGAGCAGTAAGCTTAGCCCCTCTGCAGCTCATACTCCGGAGTCACAGATGTCATTCTTGCCTCGGCAAGGATGTGATAGTACATCTGCTCTTTCACCTGTGACATCTCACTGTCTTCTTCAGCTACGTGCCTGGACAGGCATGCCTGTCACCCTCTCGTGATACACAACAGAAAGCCTGCTTCACCCTTGACACAGGGAAAATCACAGGGCCACCGAGTTGGCATCATTAGATGCCCGTGTGCTTGGAAGTCCCTGTTCTGTTGGTTTTATTCCAGCTGGGTTCTGCTCAAACCGTGAAAATAGCAGTGAAGATCTGAGAGGGGAGCACAGGGCTTGGTTAGATGCTGAGGTCCCACCTTCCAGTCTTTAGCTTACCTACCTCACTAAACTCTACCCTGTGGAGCTCACACACAGATCCTCTGGGTCTGGTCTTCTCGAAGTGATAAGTGGAATAGCTCAGGGGGACCAATATCCCTTCTGAAGGCCCCACAGGTGGTGAAGCAAAGCAAACAGAGGCTCAGGACACAACCCTAGGTTCTCTCAGTGGCCCATCTTGGCCACCACTGACATAGAGACTCCTGATTCTGGACAATCTCAGGAAGAAGGAAATATGGACAGAAGGAACAAGAGCCCAGGAGCTGGAGTCTTGTGCTTCCTGCTGGAATCCAGTGATAAATAGGTCATCAAGCCGCATTATGCTTGAAGCCATCTTTTCTCACAGACTGACTATGAGAGCAAACTTCAGTACGTCTCAGTTCCAGAGTCTAAAGGCAACAAGGTGCCTGGAAGTCCACCATGAAAGTAGCAGTGTCCTAGAGAGGCTAGAGGAAAGGTCCCCTGGAAAGGATGCTGCCTTCGTGGCTGCCCTGGAGTTTCTCGCTCTTGATCTTCTGCCTGGCTCTCCCTCTCTTCTTTCTTAACTCTTTTTGCCACTTTCCCTCTGCTCCTCACCCCCTGGGTTCCTCAGGAGGTCCTCCGGCTTCTTCTGCATGGTTCATGAGAGATCTTGGCTTCCTCAGGGATTTCACCCCTTCCTTCCATGGCTGAGTCCCTCACACGAGCTGTTCATCTGTTATCTCTTCTCTCTCTGCTTGAGGAGATCTCACTCCATGGAACTGTCACGGCCATGCTCTTCTTTGCCTCAGTGCTGCATCTGATCCGCAGGACAGTCTTGCTCATTCCCGTTCAAAAAGAACTTGAGAACATGCATCTCCTCCCATCCCTCCCCTATAAGCACGAGGGATCGGCATTTCTTAATGGACTATTTTTAACTCACCTACAGATCTTAGCCCAAGGCTTTTCATGCCCCTCGGCTGTAGCACACAGCTACCAAGGTAACTTGGATCGCACACCCTCTTGTTTGGCACCACTGCATGAGCTTCCACCCCTTCCTAATTGAAATCCATCCTCCCCCTGGTGACAAAGACAGGCTGCTCCCCGGCTGACCTCCAGACTTGTGTCACACTCTACTCCAGGTGTACATCTTCTCTCTGATCTTTAAAAACTTCCAGTTCTTTGATGGAACTTCTGAGTCTTTGGATATGTAGTCCCCAGTGTGGGGAGTGAATGACAAGCCCTCTTTTCTTCCCAACACACACACACACACACACACACACACACACACACACACACAGAGTTTTTCATAAATAAGTACTCCTCACTATTTGGGTCTCATTTTAAATAGTACATTCACAGAGAGGTCACTTCCGATGATCTACTGAAAGGTGACTTAGCACCCTATGATCTCCTGTCTCCATCCCTTACTGAATTCTCAGCAATTAATAAATTGTACTTGTTCAGTTTTCTTCATCATACTTTTTTGGTAAAAATTTGACTCTCCAACCAAACTGGAAAATGAGAGCCTGTCTATACTTCATTAATTGCTTTATCCCATCTGGGTAGCATTGTACTGCCCAGCCTCTGGTACTTCTTATCCGAATGAATGAGTGGGGAAAGAGAGATCTGTAGAGCACACCGGGCACTTCACCTGGTTGGTATGTATTAAAGTAAGCATTACTTTCCTCTTATGTTTAGAATAGATTTCTTGTGTCTGGACAGTCAGTAGTCTCTTAGATGTTTCTGTGGGGGAAGCAGGATTCGTGGTATCAGGATATCAGACTTTCTCATTCTCTTGGGGACTTTTCAGAGATTCTTTACAGTTTAGATGAGCTTTTTCAGAGTCTGGGCCAACCTGACGGCACTGTGTGCAAGTAGAATCCATAGAATCCTACTTGGCATCATCTTTCTACACAGTTGAATCAGATTTGATCTTGGCTCCCATTGCCTTGGACACAGATGTGTGTGTTTGTGTGTGTGTGTGTGTGTGTGTGTGTGTGTGTGTGTGTATCCCTGTTCCTCCATAGACCATCAGTAATTTCGTAAAGCCTCATCTATACCTTCTTTGAAAATCCTGAAGGTGACAAACCTTGGAATTTGTTAACCAACAATGGTAGTGACAGACTGGCCCCTCCAGGCCTCCGTGGACAGAGGGAGGACTTTTGCTCTTGCCCATGGGTGGAGACCTAAGGTCTGGTTGCTGGGAAAGCAACACCAAACAGAAGGAAGATGCTCTCCACAGCAATACCTCCTAAGCCCTTGTGAGATGCAGCCCTACTGCCCACCCTCGCCTTGCAAGAACGGTTTCAGGTCACAGCCTGCACATTCCTCAGGACACTGTTTCTCTATTTTACCCAGGAGCCACCATGAATGGGAAATGCCGTGGTGTTGAACACATGTTCACATGAGCTTCTTTCCATCCCACCATGCTCCTGGCACTACCTAGGCTAGCAAAAATATATGTATCATTTCACCCTGGTGGATTCTGATGTTAAAATGTGTCATAAAACACATAAATGAAAGACATTGACTTGGGCCTAAAAATAAATATGTAATGCAGCAATAACTGATAAACTAATAAATATCTATCACCATTGTATTTCACAATTTCCCAAAGATATCTGAAGAGCACTTAATTGTTACTGAGTAATCAATTATTCAATTAACCTTCTTCTCATTGAATATATATTTGATACAACTTTTTGAAGCTTCAGCTTTAAAAGGTTCCTATCGATTGAAAGTTTCAAGGCCATATGGCCCGAGTATTGGATTTGTGCCGACATGACTGACAGCAGAGGCCCAGTAATCTCATGCAAATATTTCAGATGGTGCAGGGTCTCTCCATAGGGAGACCAGAATGGTGATGCTCATTTTGGAGATAAATATATTTACGTGCAAATGTGTACCTACATGTACCCCAAATCCCGGCCTTGTACCTACCACAGCCCTATGTGCACCCCCCCAGCGCCTGCTCTGTGGAGTGCAAACATTGACCGAGCCCAAACCCCACTCCAGACGCGAGCCCAGTGTTCCGAAGAGTAACTGCATCATCTCGGAGGCCTCCCGATGATTCAGTGATTCAAATTTTGGAACTCTTCTATTTAAACAAGATAAGAGACCAGCAATGCTCTCAAATTCAAAAATTAAATTGCATGAGGCTTGGACTCACGAGTTGAAAGAAAAAAAAAAAAAAAAAAAGTCACTTCCATGCAGGGAAAATCTTTTCTGCTCTATTTAGCTCTGCCGGACTTCTCTAGAATTTTTTTGGACAACTTTTTGATTGGTAAGTGCTACCTTGGCCATCTCTCATCATGTGAGCTTTCACTCGCTGATGGATTTCTGGGTGAGTGTGTGGCATCCAACAGGGCTCAGGGCATCCTTGTGTGACCTAGGTCAGCACATCTGAAGCCCTCTCCATGGCGTCTCTGTCCTTTGTCTCTGTTGGGGGTGGGGTGGGCAAAGGATGAAGCTGGTATCCTAAGTTTCCCTAGAAATGCATAAGCCCACCAGCACTGGGGGACCAATAGATCTAAGATTTCTGCAGGCCAACAAAGAAAAATCTATCAGATAGTGATGCTCTTTTGTTGAGCAGCCCTACTTCTGGAAACTCATTGAAAGAAATTTTTCTGACATATGGAGGAAGATTGCTTTGCATAAGGTTATTGACCAACACATCCTTTTTATGGGGGGGGGGCGAGGACCCTCAGAAAACAAGCTACCTGCTCAAGAATAGGAATAAAGTTAAATTAGGTGCCTCCACATGAAAGAACATGTAGTCATAAAATTATATTGCTGATGGATAATTAATAGCATGAAGAGATATTGACAGTGGCCATAATATTTAGTGAAAAGCTGTACTTGAGGTATGATTTTTCTTCAAAAAAAAAAGAGCAGGATATTGTTATGCATACAGAAACAAAAAAGACCAGGTAAATTTACATTCAGAATGCTCAGGGGCCAGCACCAGGTATTGGGAGGTGGGAGATTAGTTTTTGAGGCTTTCTTTATTTTCCAAATCCTCTATATGTTTTAATAAACAACCCTGAAAGATTTTGAAATCAGCGTAGTTTCCTTGCTAACTCACAGCTGAAATTATTTGGTCTACTGAATCGTCCTGAAAACGGCCAGAGGTGGTGGGGTCCCTCTGGAGCCCCGTTTCAGGCCTAGCCTCCTCTGCTGTCTCTCTCAGCTCCCTGGTGAAGCAGGCACACTGAGAGGGGCATTCTGGGGCTCCCCTCACCCCACCCCAGAACACAGTGATAATCAAGATATTAGCAAAGAGTTTCTGTCCTGAAAAATGCCATAAACAGGCTCGGTTTGACCTCCTTAATGCAGGGGCACTTTAGTAATCTGTGCCTAATGATTTTTTACATTAAGCCCCAGCTTGTGTTGGGTCCTTGTGAGGCGCAGTAATTTAAGAACAGTCATTTTGCACATTCCGATCCCATTATGTTACATTGTTACTGAATAAAGACTGGTATTATGTTGCTCCCATAAAGGGCAGAAGTGGCCTGAATTTTATCTGCTGAACGAATCAATCTGGATTATGTCAGCTGAAAAGAATTGCGGACTGCAGGCTCTCCCGCAGATGGGGGTATAGCGGGTCTTTTTTTTTTTTTTTGTGTGTGTATTTTGTATTTTTTAATGTATCTGTTCGTTCTGAATACATGAGCAAAGATAATACCTTGTGGTGACTGAAAAGTAGTTTTTCTTTCTTAATTTTCAATGAAGAGTGTACCAATTATCATTTCAACATAACGTATTAGGGGATCAATTGGGAAGTGAAAGCCACTTCCCCACGTTAATACTGTGTTGTATTTAAGCTGCCAGGACGGCCAGTGGAGGCTGTGGGAAAATAACTGAGCAAATAATGAGAAAAGAGCTTACAAAAAAAGATGAGGTGGGGCTTGGCAAGGGCTGGGGGCTATTCATCAACAACTCAACGAGGATGACAGAAATAATAAGTCCTCCTTAAAGAAAAAGGGGAGTCTCTCTGTCCCTGTCTCTGTGTCTTTGGCTTTCTCCCTCTGTCTGTCTCTGTCTGTCTGTCTGTCTGTCTGTCTGTCTGTCTCTCTGTCTGTCTCTTCTTTTTAAGAAATAGTTTCTCCTTGGTGGTGGTGGTGGTGGGTCGCATTTAACCCTAACACAGGCCTAGTGGCTCCTTGGCTTGGTTCTAAACTTCCTAAAGTCAGCCCCAGCGCCCTTTGAAATGGATAGTGCATATTTAAACAGGGTGCATTCTTTAGCAACCAGTTTTTAAGAAAACAGTGTCTAATTTCCTGTCCATTCGCACAAATTTCTTAGCATGTGGCAGTGTCATTTAATATATAAGTGCAGTCATGTTCCCCTTTAGCTCGGAAAAATGCAGAGAAATCCTCTGAGTGAAATAATTCGTGTGATCTTTGAACTGACCACGAATAAAATCAATCTCTTACTGTGTGTCCTTTCTCCAGTAGAGAAAACCTTTGAAACCCAAAACTCTTCAGGATATGGCCTATGCATCCAGTATGCTGTTTAAAATAATATTACTCTACGACATCGTAATAGTTTCCCCCCAACTCTTCTGGCCACCTTTATGCAATCCCTTCCAAATATTTACCTTAGAAATGAATAGCCCTTTCTAATATTATTGTGTTCAGAGTTGCTAAATTTCCCATTCAGCAGACCTAATTCCACCATCTGTAAAGTTCTAGATTTTATAATACTTATAAGCTGTTTCTAATCTATTTTTACTGCCTTGTTCTGTCCTGAAATGTCAAAGAGTGCAGAATAGGTCTTGGAATTAACATGACAGTTAAGAAACTTGGCAAGGTTTTATAGCAGATTGTGACATTAACCAAATACAAAAGAGAATGGTGAAATTAACATTAATGTATGCTTGCAGACACTATAAAAATCTATATGTCCATGATCAGAGAATTAAAAAATAGGCATGTTTTTAGGATGATGCTATTAAAGACAGATCTTTACTGTGAAAAGAAATTTCCATATGAAAAGCAACTTACTAAAAGTAATGCCGTAATCCCCCCTCTGGAATGAACAACAGGTTTACGGTCCTAGGTCAAGTAGGCATATGGCTGACTCTGGCTGCCAATTTTTTTTTTTTCAGGCTTCTTTAATCTGTGATAAAACTCCTTTGAAAGCACTAATAGCGTTTTTTTCACAGCTGTGAAGGAGATCATATGATAGATGTACCTAGAGGGGAGATCAGTTGTTTAGTTTCACAGATTGAAAAAATAAATCACTTAAGGCTCACTTTTAATTTCATCATGGGAAGGTTTCAAAGGGCACTGTCTGGGGGAATTCATGCTGAGTCTCTCTCTCTCTCTCTCTCTCTCTCTCTCTCTCTCTCTCTCTCTCTCTGTCTCTCTCTCGGTGGTTAAAGCCGCCCATCTTGTCTTAGTGCCTACTTAGAGATTGTAATATGGCACTCACTGTCCAGACCCTGACTCTGGACTGCCAGACTCTGCTTTAGGAACTTGGATTCTTAGCATTTAATTCATACCACACTGTGTGCACAGAGAACCCTGAGGATGGGGCTGGGGTGGGGCGTCACGAGTACTGGGGTGACACTCTGGAGGAGGCACCCAACTCAGGCTCTGCCCTCGCTGCTGGACAACTGAGGCCAGGTATCCAACTTCTCAGAGTCTCTCATTCCTCATCCCGAGAGTGGAGACAAAATGCTTATGACCCAGGACAGTCATCTTAGAGGAACAGAAGCCCCTGCTACACAGGAACTATGGGGGCAGCTTTTACTTTTGGTTTTGGTTTTGATTGAGAGTGATAGGACTTGGTGACCGTGAGAGCAGGCACATAGAATCCTGGCCTTCAAACACACTTTGCTCCCTTTGGTGTCAGTGCAGCTGGTATTAAAGAACACTTTCTGCTAGGACGATCTCTGATCCCATGTGTAAGCTGGACACCACCCAGCCGGCTGTGGCCCCAGCTGCGGGCTGAGCTCTTCAGCCTGGCAGTGGCTGCCTTCCCCTCCCAGGCCTCTGTTTGTTCACCTGTAAAAGGGGCTCAATCGTGCCTTCTAGGAGTGTACAATGAGTTAAGCATTGAGTTAAGTACAATTGAGTTAAGTACAATGTCCTGTCTTCAAAGTATCTGAAAGCTTTCTCGTACTGAAAGGACCTTTTGCACACCCACATCGGGCCTGAGGAATCGAGTGACTCCCTCCTCCAGGTATGCAACCCCTAGAAAACACGTGAGGGATGAGAGTGGCAGCGAGGAAATCTTTGGGGCTCGAGTCTCTGCGGGGCTTTGGACATCAGAGGCGCCCACGTGGAGTCAGAACGGAGGGGACGGCCACAGACAGAAGGTGCCAACAGCGCCTGCAGATGTGCGTGCCCGAGGCCCACAGAGCTGTCTCCTGGGAGGCCCGTGCTCTGGCTCGGACCCTGTGTCCAGCAGGTGCGAGCCTGCCCACCCCTCTCCCTCCTCTCCACCTCCCTGCTGCTCCTAGCTGCTTCTCATCTTTGATGCCCCAGGTGGCTCAGGCCCCCATGGAGAGGCTCCTTCCCACAGCACGGGCTGTCTGGGCTGGACTTGTTCCCTCCAGCCCTCTCTCCCCACCCCTCCCTGTTTTCTCTCCTCCCCCTCCCTTCCCTTCTCTCTCCTTCCAGAGGACGCTGGCAGTTGCTGTTGCTCTTACTTCCGTCCACCAGTAGATGGCGGTCTCTGCACAGCATTGGGACCCACATTTCTGTTTAGGATAAAACCTGCCAGTTCTGCACTCTTTTAACTCTAGGCAAGCATTCTGATCCTGAAGGTGGGATGTTGGAGAAATAGCTCTGGGTCCTGGGGTAGCAAAATCCCACAGCCCCACTCCACTCCTGGGGTGAAGGGGAGCTAGAGCTGGGATCCAGGGATGAGTTTGAATTTCTTCATCTGTTAAAACACGAGAGAGAGAGAGAGAGAGAGAGAACTTGCTCATATGTAAACCCGGGACATTGCACAGCATATTAAGGAACCTTGGAGTAGTCTAAAGATATAGAAGCATCAGACTCAAGTCCCTGGGGCCACAGGGGCAGGAGGTGAGAGTCCCTTAATCCCTGTGCACAGCTTGGGTGCCCCCAGGTCCACCGCGGTGTGTGCTCCAGCCCCGGCCTCTTCTCCAAGGAATTCACCGTGTCCTGTAGTAGAGGGCCGTCTGTCCAATCCGAAGGAGCCCTGAGGGCTGGGAGGCAGCTGCACTGGCAGGCCCTCGCCTAGCACTCGCAGGGTCCTGGGTTTCAACCCCAGAACCACAGGGAAGAAACCAAGCCACAGCGAAAGCCAGCCCTGCAGGCGGACCTGCAGCAGTGGTGGGTGTGTAGCGCCTCCTGCTGGGTGTCCCGACCTCTGGACGTTAAACACGTTCATGCATCTGCACCTCTGCGTAGGCGCAGTGCCATCACCCTACAGCAGAAGAAACAAGTGCGGAGGGGCCCCACCCCTCTTGCACGCGCCTGGGCTGAGGGGACTCCGGCTCACTGCACAGCCAGCCATTGGGTACAGGAAGGGCCCGCTCATCCTCCCACGCCTGCAGCCTCTCCCCTGCCTCTCTGGCTTGGTGGCTATCCGGGGTCCTGCCCAGGCTGAAGCTGTGTCTGTGGGGGTTGGGGAGGGAGGTGGGCGACAAGAGAGACCAGGCGACAGTGCCTCCTTGAGGCCGCTGTCCAGGGAGACTGGAGAGGCTGACAGACTCTGCCCAAAGCCGCCTCAGGAGAAAGGCGGTTAGCTAGAACTGCTTCAGGCTCTTTTTCTTTATGGTCCTAGCGATTGAACCCCTCGCTTTCACGCTGAGCAACATCCCACCCACTTGCACCCTCCTGTTAAGTTTGAGACAGGATCTCCCTAAATTGCTCAGTCATTCAGGGTAGGCCTGACCGTTTCATCGTCCAGCGTCAGTGTCCCAGAATGCTGGAGTTGTAGGCCTATATGACCACGCATGGCCTTGCCTTAAAAAAAAAAAAAAAAAAAAAAAAAAAAAAGACAAGGCAAGAAAAGAACAAAATCCAGAAATGAGGCAGTTCTACATTTTCATATTCCTAGCCTATACGCACATCTGCCTGCTATGGAAGCCTGGAACGTGTCAGGTTTTCTTTGGCCCAGGAGTACACACACACCTCCCATTTATTCCACACACAATCATGGTGGCACAGTCGTGCCAGCCTGTGCATGTTGACAACCTGCAGTGCGCTCCAGGCTGGATGGCACACTTCAAGCTCTGTAAGATCTGAAATATCACTGGCTTTGTTTCACAGATGTGGAGATTCAGGTTCAGAGTGGTTCAGTAACTTTTCTAAGGTCGCACAGCTGGCCATCAGAACAGGCAGTTTTGAAATCTGGTCCTTAGGATACCAGCACGTCAAGCTGTTCGCTTTCCCTGCCCATTCTAAAATGACTGCAATGCCCCTTGGAAGTGGCGACTGCCTCCCGCTGCCTGGGTTCTTTCTGAATGTGAACGGAAACGTCAGTAAACTGAATTCAAATTTTTTGTTCACGGTGATAGTCGTGGTCACACATTTCTCTCTTCTCCATAACATGGTCTGTTTTCAGCTTTCTTTGGAGAATTTGGTCTTTTTTGCTTTGGAGATGTTGCCCGGGCTCTTCTGAGTCCCTTGGGTCTGGGAGACTCTGATCTTAACCCAAATCTCTCCCTCCTCTGGAGATCAACTTTTCCTTATTCATTCAGCCTGGAGGGACAGGGCTAACTACAGCCCACAGGCGCTCTGAAGAGAGACGGGCTGGCTTTCCGGCTGACTTGGAGCTGTCCCAGGGCTGTGGCCCTCTGATGGCTGAAGCTGATCAGATCTCTGTGCCTTCCAACCACCCGTCCTCCTCTCCTTTCAGTCTCCCTCCCCCTCCCTCCTGTCTTCCTTCCCCTCCTCTCCCCCCTCCCCCCTTCAATTCTGAAGGTGGAACTCATGTCGTTCACATAGAACTCCAGCCGCAGGCTCCGGGCTTTGCTGAGGATTGTCTTGCCTCAGCCTCGCAGAGGCCCGCAGATCTTCAGGCCTGGTCAGTGTGTCCCTTCTGACCTTCTGACAGGCGAATCAGAGCGGCCACACCCGCATCCCGGCTGCTGGAAGCAGCGGTGCGAGCTGTGCCCCGGCCTCCTTGGGGCAAGCGCGAGACACCTGAGGAATTTCCCTTCAGTGAAGAAAGATGCCTTATGCCCAAAAGATAGAGCCAGAGGTGGGGAGGGCCAGCTTGGCCAGCGAGGTGGCTGAGACAGGTGTGCGCCATGCCCCTGCGTGGCACCTCCAAAGAGGATGTGTGGAGGAGCCCCGAGCCCAGCCAGCCCATCCTGGAGAAGCGACCACAGTAGCAGCAGGGCACAGACTGAGTGGGGCACCTAGCCCATTTTTGAGACTCAGATAACAGTTGCTGCAGTGGTAGGGCCTCCTGCCTGGCCATGCATGTCTGTATCTTCCCTGCTCACCACACTGGACATCTGGCTGGCGAGCCGAGCTACGCAAGGCCTAGGACAGATCCAGCTCAGCTAAGGGGATGGACCTGCCTGCTCCCTGCAGGCCGCTGTCGGTCCTGGCTCCGGTTCCTTGGGAACTCAGTGGACTCAGCCCGACTAGAGAAAGAACGCACAGTTTGGGCCGCCAGATTGCTCTCCCGGAAAGACCTCCCTGTCCTTAGCGCGCCCAAGGGAAACTAACCTTCCAGGGCAAGGACCTTCTGCCTAGAACCCGACATGGCCACTAGAGGGCGCCCGATACTCACGAAAAAAAGAAAAAGGGGGGGGGAAGAAAAAAACCGACTTTAGCTCTCACATCCAGGACCCCGGTATGTGGGGGCTGCGTCGCGTAGGAGATGCGAATGACGCACGTCCAGAACTGCCAGCAGCCGTGTGTGGTCCCTGAGTCCTCAAGGAACCGGACCCCGGATGGACAGCCGCCCACAAGGAGCAGCCAGGTCCATCCCCTTAGCTGAGCTGGGTGTGGAAAAATCTGTAAGGGGACAAAAACACCTTTACTCTTGGAAAAAAACATTTAAAGAGCAGAAGTTCAGTTGATCACTTCACTGAGACCCTGTGGATTTATGGAACACTGGCTGTGGGAGGGGCTGAGGTTACGATGTGAGGCCAGGTGGGTTGCTTGTTCTTCCCGCTGAAGTAGGGACCCATTGGGTGCGAGAGACAGGCCAGAGTCACGTGGTCCCCCAACAGCCGATTCCCGCCATACTTATTGTGCCAGTGGGAGCCCCGAAGCTTCTTGGGGCTGCAGTGCAGGGCCTGGGGAATGGGCAGAGCCGTGCTGTTCTGATAGCCTAAGCTTAGGGCTGTCAGGAGTCCTAGCCGAGGAGGTATGCGCGGGACCCCTGAGGCGAGCCCCCATCCCCCCCCCCCACCCCTGCCTCCACCACTAGCTGAACCTCAGCTAGGATCCAGGTTGAGCTCTGCGGTGCCTGACCCTGCGATCCTAGGAAGATGGGTGAGCACTCACAGACCCGTAGGTCATTTATGGTGAGGACGGAAGAGCTTGGTTTGTTGGGGAGGCACGGAGTCCTCTGCGCCCTTCTGCTGCAGCCCCAGACTTCCCTGCGACCCCCTCCTCACCCTCATGCTCAGACCATCCTGGCCTTGGTCACTCAGTCAGCATGTGCGTCAGCCCCCGCGGGCCCTGCCCGCAGAAGCAGACCTTTCATGTGGTTACAGCTGAGGGGGAGCCTGACTTCCGTGCTGCATTCAGGCGAAGGTGGGAAGAGAGAGCAGGGGCTTCCCGAAGTAAGGGGCCACCCTGCATTCTGGAGGTGTCCTGGAGCCTGTGAGGAAGCACAGAGCACGATAGAGATTCCTGGGGCCTAAGGAGACAAAGGTGGCCTCATCTCAGGGGATCCGGGAGGCAGAGGGTAGACGGGGACAGTAAGAGGAGCCAGAGAAGGGACAGGTGTGGTGGTCCCAAGGTCCCAAGTCCTGGAGGCTTAGCCGCAGACTGGAGGGAGGTGGCACCTCTCCCAGGATGGAGTTGGAGGTGGGTTTGAGTCACATCGAGACAGGTCTCATTCCTGTAGCAAAAGCTCTGTCTGGGGAACATGCACTCAGTGTAAACGGATGCTCAGTGATCTTGGCCATGGTGCTGTGGATCTATCATCCCTGCTCTCTGGAGGCTGAGGCAGGAGGATCACTGTGAGTTCAAGGCCTGCCAGGGATACAAAGTAAACCGAAGGCCAGACTGAACTGTATAAGGAACTCCTGTCACAAAAAGGCAACAAATAAACCCACCCTGAACAATTAGCACCTTAAAAAGATTGTTTCCAAACAAGAAACAAAAGCCACCCCCCTCCCAGACAGATAGATTGGTATGAAGGCCCTGGGTTCGGTTTCCAGTTCCACAGAAACAAAACATAGTCAGCGGGCATTTGTTATGAGCAAGCAGCCTGAACTCAGCTGGTTCCAATCCCAGAATGCACTCCTCCTGCCTTGCGGGGCTGCAGAGGCTGTCCTCGGTGAGTCTAGGAGAGCCGAGTGCCATCCTCTCTGCCTGGTGCAGCCAGCATCGTCCCCTCACACAGCGCAGAGCAGGCGGGCCCATTCTCTGCTTGCCAGCAGACCCACCTTGTCCACAGCCCAGTGCTTATTTGTTGATCTGATTGGTTCCCTGGCCAGAGAAACTGAGCCCAGCAGATTCTGCACCTCAGAACTTCCTGGAGCGGCTCTGCTTTGGCCTGGGCCTCCAGTCTTGGCCCCAGGGAGGCAGAGCATTAAACATTAAATCTCCTGGAAGAGAAAGTGGGAGGAAGTCTTGAAGACATCGGAGTAGGCAAAAAGTTCATGGACAGAAATCAAATTGCATGTTTAACACTTGAAAGCATCAACAAATGGGACCTCCTCTGGCTAAAAAGTTTTTGCACATCAAAGGAGGCTAAAAGACTTTTGAGGACTGGACAGGACATCCACTTAGACTCAGGAAGGTATTTCTACAGAAAATAGTATTTTAAATTCTCTCTCTCTCTCTCTCTCTCTCTCTCTCTCTCTCTCTCCCTCCTTCCCTCCCTCCCTCCCTCTGTCCCTCCATCCCTCCCTTCCTGTTGGGGATTGAACGAGGGGGGTGATTTTCTCACTGACCTATATCTTGATCCTTTTGAATTTTTAAAAAAAGTATTTATTTATTTATTATTTGGTACAGGGTCTTGCTACACAGCTCAGACTCATAGTGATCCTCTTCTTTTTAGCCTCCTCAGTGCTGGGATTATAGGTGTGTGCCACCAAACAGGGTCTCAGTGGGCTACTCAGGGTGTCCCGGGGCCAGTGGGGCCACCGGGACCTGTGTTGCTAGGGATCGAACCTGGGTCTCTGTGCTTGCCAGGCAGGTACTTAGACCACCAAACTATCTGCCAAGAGCCCTTTTTTTCCCCCCCAGGGGCTCACTAAGCTGCTCATGCTGGGCTTGAACCTGTGTCACCAACTCTGCCTGCCTGCCTCTGGGGCACATGAGCTCCTCAACCCCACACACACAGCCCCCCGCCCTGACACATGCGCGCACACGTCCTGCTCTCGGGTTCCCCATGTTTATAGCTAAAATATTACCAGTGACCGACACACAGCCTTTTTCTCCTACGTTGTCATTTTATGTTAATTGAATGCTCGTGTTAATCTAATAGAGTTTAGATTTATGTCGGGTTCTGGAGTGCGTCATATTTTAATCAATACACGTTCCAACATTTAGACGGACAGATGCGAAAACCTGCTTCATCTCTGCACTTGGGTTCCATCAGCTGTCAATAATTCCTAATTTGAATCCTTCAGACAGTCAGATTTATGGGTTTGAGTACATTGCATTCATCACTGAAATTAACTTTTGGGGGAAACGATGTGAAAGGTCACACAGTGTCTCTAAGAGGCAGATATTGTGTTTCAGAGGCGAGGTGCTCTGAATTATTTATCAGGGGTGGGGGAGGCCGTCGGAGTGGGCAGGGGAGGCTCGGTGGGGGCCTGAGTGGGGAGCACTGACAGGGCCACACCTCCCAGTGTGGAAAAGCATCGCCCCATCTCTCACAGGCTGGCACAGCTGGTGCTGCTCTGGCTTCATGGTCCCACAGGCCTGCAGATGGGTACCCAGTGCTGCAGAGGAGTGGTTGGTTATGGAGGAGGGTGTTGTCCAGAGCACATGGATGACTGTTCTGGTGGAATTCTTTCTTCTTCTCTGTCTCTGTCTCTGTCTCTGTCTCTGTCTCTGCCTCTGCCTCTGCCTCTGCCTCTGTTTCTCTGTCTCTGTCTCTCTGTTTCTGTCTCTCTGTCTCTCTTTCTGTCTCTCTCTGTCATTCTCTCTCAGCTTTCACACTGAGCTACATATCCAGCCCTCTATTACTATTATTATTTTTACTTAGAGACAAGATCTTCCTAACTTGCTAGGCTGTCTGTGGTAGGTTTCTGCTTGCGAGCCTCTGCCTCCCAGAGTGCTGGGATTCCAGGCGTGTGTCACTCTGCCTGTCCCGCTCATCCTGCCTGCTCTTGCCCTGATTTCTCAGGAAGCACATGTGGAGGTAAGGATCCAGGTCCTCTTGGGTTATTAGAGCGTTGGAGTGAGGAGCCATTGGAAAGGGTAGGAAGCTGGCAGAATATGTGCTTTTCAAGCATGGTGGGCAGCTTGAGGTGCTGAGAGTGACCCCATCTGAGGGTGGAGGAAGTTGCTTTTGCCAGATGTGTCCTGACAGACAGAAGCCACCTCCCATGACACTGGCCTTCAGGCACTGCTAGTTTGTCTTGCTGGGGATCAGGCGCACTTGTGTAGCCAAGACCTGCAGTGGATATCAGTCTCTAGCAGGGTGTCACACACTGGAGGGAGGCCACATTAGGCCTTCAGACAGGGCGAGGCCAGTTCAAAAGTGTCATGGGGCTGTGAGTCTGAACACAGGCTCACAGGACCCTGGGAACATGGGGTGCGATCCATGCTGCCCCCTTGCCTCCTTGCCCCAGTAGACCACTGTTCCCCACTAGGAACCACTGCCATGGAGGGGGCAGCTGTTTGCTGGAATCTCCCAGAGGCACAGCCAGCAGTGTGGGTCCCATGAGGCTCAGTTTCCCTTTATGGCCTCATCTTGCATGGCTGTCATTTGAGCTGTCAGCCATAGCACAGAGCCTGTTGTGATCTTGGGCTCCTTGGCCCATCTCCAGGGACCTGGATGACCCCTGCATGCTGGGGCCATTAGACTTTTCCATAGAGATGTAAGCTGTGCTCTGTGGTCTGGGAGGCTTCTCAGACTTGGCTGTGTACGCAGGCAAATGGCTTCGCCCTAGCATTTACACACCCAAGCACTGGGGTGCGGTGAGTCCAGAGTCCCCAAAAGGTGGACCAAGGCAGGTGTTTTGGCCTTGTATCCAGTAAGAGAAAGTCTTGGAGAGGAAGGAAAAGAGACTCAGGGAGCGGGCGTCTTGGCAGAAGTGTTCTCTGCTTCGTTTTTGTTTTGCTTCATTTTCAGAGGCACAGGTATCATCTTCTCCACGTAGACTCCTGTGTCTCCTAGCGCTCAGAGCAAAGAAGCCAAGTACATTTCCATTTTTTTATTTTGAGACAGGGTCTCGCTAAATCACTAAGATGCCCAGGGAGGCTCAAACCTGTGATCCTCCTGCCTCCGCTTCCTAGAGTGCTTGAGACTGCAGGTACCTGCCACCATGCCCGGCTCCAAACACCTTTTTCTATCCATGAAAGGAAATGATTGTGAAAACCCGTCAGCTGGTCATCGGCACCGAAGGGGGAGGAGACCAGAAAAATCTCAGGCACATGAATGCTGTGTGTGCTTCTTAGGGTGGACAGGTCCTTTCCGGTAAGTGACACCCACACATGTGGCTATGTACCCCTCCTTAGCAATTCCAAATGCTTTGAGAAAGGCCCAACACACAGGCCTCTGCCAGGGGTCCACAGTGGAGTTCACAGGACCTGATTTCTCTGCCTTTATCCTGAAGGAGAACCCATGTACACAGCCCTGAGGGATGAAGAAGGGAGATGTAATGTCACTTCACCCTGTCACTGTGCAGCAGTAGGTCACAGGCCCTCCCAGAGAGGGGCCCCTTTTCCTGGATGGGCTTTGTGAGAAGCTACCTCTATTTGCCAAAGAATCCATTGTAAACCCATTGTTGTTGGAGATGCGGTTAATAAATGAAGGTAGGACAAAATATGATTTTGAATCAGTTTAATAAAATTATTCATGTAGATTTTAAATCATTTTTACAGTTGATTTAACATTTTTGACTGGTTTATAGATTATGATATAGGGTGGTGTTCGTATCTTTGCAATTTTATTCCAATTTAGCAACAGTACAAATATTAATTTTTGCTTCAATAATGGAGCCTTTGAGAATTAAACTTGTCTCTCCTCAATACACATTTTATGAAAATGATTTTAATATGATTTTTAATATATTTTTTGAGGAACTTCTTGCAGAGAAGCCCTTTGAACTAGCACTTACATGGAAGTGTTGTCTCCAAAGTTTCTTTTTGAGACAAACATGAGCAATTTTGAAGGAACAAGGGTGGGGGGGGAAATGATGCAAGTTCTTTTGGACACCTGAGGAAAGCTGTGAAGTTTCTAGAAGCAGCCTCCTTAGGATGGCGAGTCAGGTTGTGGTAGCATCTGGATGACCCTGCAGCTACACGCCGGGGCTTCAGGCAGAAGCCAGGCAGCTGGCTGGCACTGGGGGAGATTTCAGCCTCACAGGTGTGTCAGCCTCGTCCATCCCCACAGCTGCCTCTCTGCATGGCTGTCTCGGTGGTCATGGTGAGTCTGGCGTCTCAGGATCGCCACGCCCTGTCTTTGATCTGCTCTTGTGCATGGACGTGAATGGCCCAGTGGCTGATGAACAAAATGACAGGGGCCACAGTGATTTGCCCTCCACAGAGTCCCACGGCTCCACCTCCAGAGGCCTCACAGAAGGCACTGAGGAAGGCTCTCTCAGCCTGAGAGAGCAGAGTGCTGGCCCCTACCCCCCTGAGACATCCTTGGCCAGGCTCAGCCACAGCCCCATCCACCAGGGGGAAGCCTGCCTTGGTCGAGCATTGCCAGCCCTGAAGAGCTGGCAGCTCCCTGGCCGCCTGGCTCCCGATGGCCTCTGACCCCCGAGTGCTTCAGGCACCTGTGGCTGTGCTGTCTTGTATATGCCACAGTGTACGACAAATGACAAAGACTGCACAACCAGTGACTGATCAGCGTGCATCCTGCCTTCCACAACACCTTCTTCAAAGTCTCCTCAGAACTTAGGCACAAGATGAAGACCCACTTCCGGGTGCTACAGAGGAGCCCTCCTCTGAGCGAGGAACTTGAGCCCCGGGGTGGGGGGGTCTTCCCAGGCTCCTGGCAGGGGTTGGGGCTCTTCTCCTCTCAGCTCTACACCCACATTCACAGGCAGCCCTGGGGTCACCCCGAGTCACCACACTGTCTTCCCTGGGCCTGGCAGAGGCTGAGCTCTGGTTACTTCCCCTGCTGACAGAGAAAGTCAAACTCTGTGTTCAGCCGAGTTTACTGTTCCAGAGCCAAGGAGTTCTGCAGAGCTGGTGGTGGGAAATCACACTGCAGAGGGTCCATGAAAAGGCCGGCCAGGCAGTGAACACCTAGACCAGCAAAGAGACACCAGGCCCAGGGCTCACAGCAGTCCCTGTGGTTTCATAATTTTTCCCTCTGTGGGCTGGGCCTGTTACAGCTGATACCCTAGAGGCACTAGGACGACCTGGGGAGGAGGGGGGGACTGAGCCCCAATGCTAGGTGGATGCCCAGCGTCCCCAGTAAGGGACAAGGAAGCTCACAGCCCACAGGGTCTCTGGCTGCAGAGGCCGCCTGGCACCTGGCAAAGAGCGGAGGCACTCTGAACCCCAGTGCCCCCCCCACCCCTGCCACCACCCCTTTCCATTTCATGTGGACAGTACCAATCTGGCCAGGTGTCGCGTTGGGCTTCCAGGGTCCTCTGCCAGCCCTGCACACCAAACAATGAGGAAGCCAGCACTGCTCAAGCTGCCCATCGCAGGCAGGCTGCCAGTCCTTGGAGCCGCTGTCGTAGCGGCTGGGCCAGTGCCCTCCTCCACCCGCGGGGGCTCCCATTTATGCCCTGTGCTTCCACAAATGCAGTGCAAAGGAAGGGAGATGAGGTCCCCAGGAGCCAGGCCGACTGAACTCCAGACACTGGAAGTCGAACCTCATGGGAGTTCTGGGGAGCCCCACACAGACCCCGCCCTACCCTCTGTCAGGGCTCACTTCTGCTTTCTGCTTTCAAGGAAAGGGTCAGGTAACTCTTCATGCAGAAACAAAAGGGGGCGCTTGTTGCAGACGTGCCAGGTCCCAGGAAATAGCCTTGGGGTCCCACAAGCTCTCTTCTCCGGAGAGGCCTGGAATAGCTCAAGCGGGAGCAGTTTCCGCGGGCGCTGGCAACAGGTGATTTGTCCTTTGGCGCAGAGGGGGCGCAGTGGCCGCTCAAGCCTTAAATCCAGTTGCCACACAGCTGCGCGCAGGCGGGTTCAATAAAGGCTCAAGTCTGCCTGTATCCAGGCGCAGACTGACTGCTTTTTTTCTTCCTGAAAGTTAATCCATCCGTGAGGTGGATTATCAACAGCTCCTTCCCCTTAACCACTGCTCCACGGTAATCTCTGTGCAGAAAGCAATTGTAGGGCCCACGGCTAGGTTACTGAGGTGAGGCCTGGGGCAGCCAAGGAAGGGGACAGGGAGTAAGCTGAGAAACAGGTGGTAAGGAAGAGGGGCCTCAAAGACCTGCTTGAGTGTGAAGCTCTAGCGGGCGGCCCGGAAGCAGAGCCCCCAAAGTGGCCTAAGAATGCGTGTGAGTGTGCATGCGTGCGAGTGTGTGTGTGTGTGTGTGTGTGTGGTGTTCAGAGCTCTGAGCCTCTGTCCTGTCTTTCCGCTGGGCTATCCTCCAGGATAGCTCGACAGCGCCCCCTACCTGCACCCGTGGGACAGCAGGGAAGGACGGCTTCTGGGCTCAAGAGTAAGAAGGTCTTGGCTGCCCCGCACTCTGCAGACTTGATTGGCATGGTTCTCGCAGAGCCTCAGAAAGCCCAGAATTGGTAGTTAACCTTTAGAACTCAAGGGATGTCCCATAAAAATCTGTGTTTCTGGCTTCTCTGGGAAATTTACGTGATTTGCAACCACTAGCTGTCTTGCCGAGAGGCAGTGGTCAGGAGCAGCTGTCCCCTTGCTGTCCCTGTAGATGAAGTCGGGGCTCCCAGTGCCCTGTTTCTTCATTCTGAGGCTGGAGCTGGGGTCCTGGGGTTGGTACATGGGTGGGTGTGTTGCTCACCCCTGTGTTCTGTGGGCTTTTCTTACCCATAGCTCCTGTCTCCATGGTGCAGTCCGAATGACCAGGCCAGGGAAAGTTGGGCTGAAGCAGCACTGTCCGCAGGGGGCTGGACAGACAGTGCAGGAAGGAGGCTGTCGGAGTGGGAAAGGAGCCTGGGTCTGGCCCATCTCGGTCACATCACACACAAGGAAGGTACCCTCTGGGGACTCAGTTGTGCCTCACTTGGACAGTACACCACTGTCCCTCTATAGTCAGAAGACACCTGCAGGAGGAGTGCATACAGGGGTCCCTAGCTGGTGGTTCTGGGGCAATGGCATGTGGAAGAATCTTGATTAGTCAGGCTTGAGGCTGGCCTGGGTAAGGTGCTCAGAAAGCCTCAAGGTGGGAGAACAGGCAGTGTGTGTCTCCGTGGTGGAGCCAGCACCGGCAATGGGGCATCTCAGGGTCTTTGAATTATTTCTTTGATCCTTTATCTCCTATTGTCTTGGTGCGGAGTCCAGGAAGCCGGTCTACAGCCCGCTGTAGAATTCAGGGCTAGGTGCAAACTGGCCTCCTGTGATGGGCCCTAATTATTCAGCAGCAGAGGGGCTCATGTCCGCATGGTCCATTTCCAGCCTCTGGGAACCCGCCCTTCCCTCTGAGGCCTCTCTGCTGCCTGAGAGAGAAAAGCACCTCTGGAATCTGCGCTGGTGTCAGCCCAGCCAGTGTGGGCGACAACAGACATTAATTGTGTCCCGGAGGAGCCTTTGCTGGAGTTGGGGTCACTCCACTGTGGCTTCCATAAGTGATTTGTGCATAATCGACAGTGCAAAAGGGAAGAGGAAAGAGGCAGAGCAGACGCAGCGAAGCAGGCTGGGAGGGAAGAGGAAAGGGGCCTTCACCAGGCATGGAGGAGGCTGCTGGAGGTCGCTGGAAGCCCCCGGGGGAGAAGAGCCTTACTTTTGCACCTCCAAAGCCTTCTCTCTTCTCTTCTGATGCTGCCAGAGCAGGACTTTAAATCTTGTTGGAGACACTTGAGCCCCTAGCTTTGGGTTCGCACATCACTTGGGGTCCCCAGTAGGAGTGCACAGGGTGCTGAGGACCCTAAGCCAACAGGGTGAGTGTGTGTGGGGAGGGAGACCACCAGGAGAATCTTAGGAGGTTTGCAGTTTTAGTCAGTTTCTCTCTCCAAACAGAGATGGTGCTGGCTGTTTGTGCACAGAGTATGGTGTTAGCACACCACACACACCCAGCCGTGCATATGCACACACCCAGAGCCTTGCAGGTGCTCACACACCCAGCAGCTGCGCATGTGCACACACACACCCAGCTGTGTGGAGATACTTGGTAGAGGATCAGCTCTTGCATGAAGCTGGCAGAGGGACCTGATTCTGATGACACCCAAGGCTTTGGGGAGACACCTTTCCCCACCCCCACCCCACCCCTAGGGGCAAACGCGTCGGCTGGGTGGAGCCTTAAGTAACACTGGCAGGGAGTACCTCAGCATCTGTCCTGATTCTGCTTCCCGGATTCTGCAGACAGCGTCCCTTCCTCTCTGCCTCCTGTTGGTCCCAGAGGAAGGCAGGACTGGGAATTAGTGTTAGACCTTTATCTCCCCCTCCCTACCTTCAGCCCCTGACGAGGGGGGCTGAGATGCCCTCTCCCCAATAGTCAAGAGAATCACCTGTCTCTTTTTGGCACCAACACCCTCTTGAATGCCATAAGAAATTGGTGACCTTCACTCTGGTCTCCATGACGACAAGATGGTATATGTTTAATTAGTTCAGGCTTATTTTAGGACCAATTTTCTTTTATTTTAGGGCAAATGCAAGCTATGATAACTGTAAGCATGTTTACGAGGCGCGCGAGGCTTAGCTGAAATGTGCCAACAATTCTAGTCAAACAGATGGTGACCCCTGATTCAACTTGCCCTCTCATTCAATTATTCAGCTGTATTTAATTTTCCTCCAAGTGACTCACGTGCCATGCCAGCAAGTCTCCTCTAGGTGTCACTAAAGACCACTTTTATGGCTGCAATATGGTTGAAAACCAGGTCTCCGGGAATTTTCTCAGCCCCATTTGGCCAGAGAAGAGGATAATGAATTTCTGCATTTGAACAATAGTTTTTGCCTAATATCAAATGATACGAAAGGGTGGACAAGAATTGGGTCAAATTGTATGGATTTGGCCATGAGTTCTCTGTAATCTCCATTCTAATAAAGGAATTTGAAAGACGTACCGCATTTAATATCCTTCCAAATAATTTGTTTGGAGTTCAAGGAGTATCACAGTGTTAGAGCCAATATGGTGATTGTAGAAATGTTCTGTTTGCCTTTGGAAAACCTTTTCTATTTAGACTTGGTCGCTGCCAGCTCACCTCTTCTGAGACTGAGAGGGCCAGCTCAGAGGTCTCTCTGTTTATCTCTTGTGACGTCTCCCACCAGCCTTCCCCATTGTCAAAGCTTAGTGGTATTTGACACCAGGATGTCCTTGCAGATGTGAGTGGAATGGCTCACTGAATACATTCTCAAAAACCTTTTTAATGCAGGCATCCAAGGGTATGGAACCAAGATCCAACATCGCACCTGCCTAGGGTTTTCAGAACCTCTGGAAATATTCAACCGTACAATGAACTGTCGCCTAGTCCATCTATATCATGTCCTTAACCACGCGGAATTTGTAGTCTAGGCACCCTGGGAGCCTTAGGCGGGAAGGTTGCACATGCTATCCCAGCCTGGGTAACTTAGTGAGTTAATGAGACCCTGTCTCAAAAAGGTGGGGAAGAGATAGAGATAGAAAGAGAGAAGGGAGGGAGGGAGACAGAGAGACAGACAGAGAGACAGACAGAGAGAGAGAGAGAGAGAGAGAGAGAGAGAGAAGCAAAAAGAGGCCAGGGGATGTAGCTCAGTGAAAAGATCTTGAGTTCAATCTCAGTAATGAAAAATGCAAAAAACAGCAGCAAAAACCCAAGGACCTGTAACTTGGGCATGCTTAACCCACCGTTCTTGTCCATCTACATAGCTCTGTGAATTAGACCAAGGTAGGATTTCTACCTTTATGCACGGCTCATTCAAGTGAAAATGTATGCTTTTCACATTACTTTTGTTTACTACATTAAGACAAGTTTATAGCAGAGTGTGTGTGTGTGTGTGCATGTGTGTGTTTCTAAAAATATTACACTTCCGAAATTTCTCTTGGAACATTGTACGTCTTCTCCTGCATTTGGTCAAGCCTCAAATAAGAGCACCATGTGCCCATCATGTCCCACCAGTGAGCCCACGTACTCAAACATCTTGACGCACAGAACGCTTCCGAACAGGATACAACTGAATTTCCACGGGTTCATAGTAGAGGTTTCAGTAAACCCTACCTAAAAATTCTTAGTTTTCATCTCGCTTCTGCTGAAGGGCAAAGTCGTGGCTGTGGAGAAGTTAAAACCACACGCACGGATGGACTCTATTCCTGGAACTTGGTTTTTTTCAGGCTTGGCTCTGGCTTGCTTTCCTGCTTTATTTTATCCAGCCCTGGCTTGGTTCTGTCCTTTCTCATTAAAGGGTCTCTGCATCTAGAACTAGGAAATCTTTAGTTCAGGCAAAGAATGACTTCATAGAAGGCTGGGGGATGCTGGAAAGCCAGTGGGGCAGCTGGGACCTGACCCTCGGGCAGTCCAACACTGCCGACCCTGCCAAGCAATCGAGGGAAGACACACAGCTGCACCCTATTTATGCCTGGGACTCTCAAACTTAGCCCCCTGGGCCCAGGGGTTTAAGTGAGAACAGGGAGGGTCACGATGATAGCCGCTTGGACCAGGCACACTGATTTTCTTGGGCATCTTCGCTTCCACTTACCCTACCAAATCACCCTCAGCACCTTCTTGGGATTCCAGAGGTCCCCTGAGCTTGGGGAGGTCTAAGGAAGTTCAGGGATGGAGGTCTTTAGCAAGTTCTTCGAAGAATTGGGTCAGGGAGCAAAGGGGTCTGAGTGTACTCCTCCGGTGACTCGAGGACCTCTGGCTTCTGGACTGTATCTGTGTCCCCTGCACTGCCTCCCCCCTTCCCCAGGAGAGATGGAAGAGAAAAAGGGGTGCTTTGGAAGGAGCTTGCTCTGAAGCGGCCTCCCTGTACCCTAGCAGAACTATGGGCTAGGCCATCGAAGGAAGGAAGCAGAGCACCCGGGGGCACGTACACTGCTGAGAGATCTGTTTGCACATGGAGTGTGCACTTGCACAGGAGCTCACGGTCCTACACACGAGAGGCCCCTCTGAGAGGCCTCCCAGCCTGGCCCCTCCTTGAGAGCACACACTGAGACCCTGGTGAGGTGGCCAGGAAAAGGTGGGTGGATGGGAAGGGGAGGCCTCAGGAGAGCTTCTGGAGCAACCTGTCTGGAAGCCCAGGTATGATTTAAAAAGTGAATACCATAGACATCCTGGTTTCTCTGGACCTCCGGCTTCAATATGGGATTTGGACATATTACATAATCTGTCATTATATAGTACTGTGTATTAAAGAAAGAGCCTTGTGCAAATGCAGCCAGGAGAACAGGTCGCCTCTGAGGTCACCTGACTTCCATCCAGGGCTTCGGAGCTGTCAGCCCTGCCACCTGCCCTGCGGTCCTACTGTTTTGCTGAGACCTCAAACGTCTCTGCCTTCCGGAGCGTCATTTGTTTCTCTTTGTTGGGAAGACACGCTACATGAGCACTTGTGTGGGGCCATCTGTGACTTTACAAGGCAATCCGGGTAGGAAGTGTGTGGGAATAGGAGCCCCGAGCTTGTGGCCGAGCTGGAGATGGGGTGGAGGCGGGAGAAAGCTTCTTCAAGATTTGTAACTCCCAGGGTCCACCCAGGGGCCTGCAAAACTTCCCTTGTGCTTCGCTCTCCCGATTTCGATTTCTCAGCTTCTGCGTTGCCTCCTGACGGATCATTTCCTTCCTGGCATGACTCATTTGTGGAGCTCTGCGAAGATAACTTGGGGAGTGTGCGCTGTCCAGGGCCGGCTTATTCTGCGGCAGCAGAGACCCCCCAACTCCTAGGAACCCCCCTTCCACTTTTCTTCCCCCCTCCCTTTTTCTTTGGAAAGGACCAACTCTTTCTGTTCCCTGAAGGTGGCAGTGAAAGAGAAAAAATGAACGTTTTGAGGAGTCAGGTATTGTATTTCAGAACAGCCAGAGTGCAGGGCACCCCCGTTGTCCCCCTGTGTGCTCAGGAGCGCTGACAATGAAAACTGCAGCCCCACGGAGTGCTGGTCACAGCGCACAGGGCAGGACGGCCTCCCCTGGCAGCATGGCACCGCGGTGCAGAGTGACGGCCAGCTCAGCCCGCCCCGGGCTCTCCCCTTCCTAGTCCCTTACCGAGATAATTGAGGATCATAATGCTGCGGAAGGAGCGCGGCGGCTCCCGCGGGCTGTCAGGTATCTGCGCGTGTCTCCGTGTCATCCGTCAGCATGGAGCTCCTCTGTCATCTCTCCTCAGCCTTCAGCCTCGCGCTCTCTCATCGCGTTCATTATCTCGGCTCAGGCCGGCACCCCCCCCCCCGCTCCCCCCACCCGCTAAATGCATCTTTGTGCAACTCTCAGTCTCCGATTATGAATCGATGATCATGTGGTATAAGAGAGATAGATGGCTTTTAGTTCCATCTTGTCTCCCCTAATTGTAAAATATTAGTTACATTACACTGTGTCTTTTGATTAATGGAACTTATTTGGAGTAGCCTATCCAAACCCTCCCCCTTCCAGAGCCCTCCACTGACTTTTGAGAATTGAGTGATTTCACTTAAAGCAGACAAATAGGCCCTTCAGTGAGGAGATAGCAAGGCTGCGAGGAAGCTGCAGGCCGGAGAGGCTCCGCCCACAGAGTTCAGCTCCAGAGGGTCTGAGGGTGGACCATGCGAGGCTGGGCTAGCGCTAATTCATGCTGGGACATGGGAACTTCTTGGCCTTCTTCATGGCATCTCCTGCTTTGGCAAATCTAGCCATCTTGCTGACTTGCAAAGCAGGATAGGAAATGAAATTTCATTAAAATTAAATAAATTGCACATTGCCACATTCCCGCACTCGGCTTGCAAGCAGCCAGTCAAGTCGGAACTTTGATGGATTTGGGCTCTGGCTATGTCGGGTCCTCGTCTCTGTGAATAGAAGAATGTGGCTTCAAGGAGCTTCGTGCCGTCCGCCTATGACACCAGAGACATTTGTCTTTTTCCTGCAGAATTTATCTTATTTGGCAGTATTTACTTAAATATGGTCTGCTGATAAAGTCTTTGCTACACAAAAGGGAAGTCGGTGGCTAAATCCCTGCTATACCTCTTCAGCCTAAAGGCCAAGAATAGAAAAATCTCTTCTTACAAATAAGCACTATCTTTCTGTGTAAAGTCAAGGACATGTTCATTTTCAGCCTATCCACTCAATTAAAAAAGGTCTTTTTACTGTTGATATGTATAATGTCTACATCTCAGGGAAACAAGTAAGTCTTTCAAATCTATGGAACTGTCAGGAAAGGCCTAGCAGGTTAAAAATTCCAGCAGGCATCCTGAGGCACATTTCCAAGATACATTCTATATAAAACACACACAAATATTTCTATCTATTTTTGTATGATATACCTAATATCTTATTCTGACCTCGGAATTTTGTTTGTTGTACTTTCATTTGCATGATTCTTATAGACGGTGACAATTATATATTTTTCTGGGGACATGCTATTTCATTTAATGTACTGGAGGCATAAGACTGAGTTTATTATGGGTATGGGAAGCTGGTAATGTTTTACTTTATTATTTTTCTTTGAGAGCGTAACAATGTGTTTATGGCTGCCAGGAAAACAGAAGGCTACAGAGAAGCCATGCCTTAGTTTCACATTCATTCTGAGGGGTAGGTGCCCAACAAGCACGTAGCCCGTGGACCCCAGGGCTGAGCCCACCTCGGTTCTGCCCTCTCCTGCCTCTCTCCTCCCAATGCATAGGAGCCCGGCAAGTCCCTGGAGGATCCTCATCCGTGCTGATTCTGGGTTCGTAACTCTTGCACCAGGATCTCTCCCTCCACCACCTGAAGTCAGATTCTGGAATTTATACATTCATTTTTATGTGTGTTTTTAAATCCTTGCTTTGAAAGTGCATGCTTGAGGACTCTTTGTTCTGGGTACCAGGGGACTTTTTTTAAATGTCAGCTGAGTTTGGGCTGCTGTGCCTAATAAACCTCCTTAGGGCTTAAGATGCACTTTCCCAAAATTTTCATCAGCAACATCGCTCCGTCGCGTGCATCCATCATATTTTGAGAGTCTTTTATAGAACATTCTTAATACGGCATGTGAATGCATATTGACAATTGCTGGCACTTTTATATATTCCACGATACACACTTATCTGTTATGGATCCATAATACCAAATGTGTAGTAAAAAGCTATATCAAAAGGCAGTTATCCTGCATGCATAAAACACTCTCGCTTGGTGGCTTTAATTTTCTTACTACAGCCTCTGAACCCCCCACTCTATACTGATGGACTTCACTATTTCATTTAAGCTAAGCATGTACCTGAGAGGCAGCAGAGGGGTTTCTAGAGCTCACGGCAGGTCCGGTTCTTATCCAGGAGAGCAGTACATGGGCTGCATGAGGACCCCGTGACCCCTTGCCTTGTGCGCTCCCTGGAGTGACTGGTTGGAGAGTAGGTGGTCAAATCCTGTGGGGGCCACATCCCCCCTGAGTATCAGCAGCTAAGGCTGATGGTCCTAGCCATCCAGAGGCCCACACTCCACAATAGGCTGGTTCTTGGTCGGCCTGCCTATGTGTGTCACCTCACTGACCTGATCACTTTCTCTGCCAAAGCTCTTGACTTCCCTCCTTTGATGGGTGGGGAAACTGAGGCTTTGGAGACCTGGAAGAACCTACTCGGGGCCATACAGCAGGAGCGCTGGTGTCAGACCCTTCAGCTCCCAGAGCCTGGATCAAACACTTTGTTACCTCAAAGTGTTTGTGTCAAGAGCCACTGCAGGATTTAGGTTAAGGCTGCTGGTTCCTCTCCTGTTGCTTGGAAAAGTCAAGGGCATGATTATCTGTGCCCAAAATTCCAGATTTTAAAAATGTCTGCAAGTTTCATTTCAGAGCCTGGTTTCATCTTTGTCTTTCCAGTTTTCCAAATTATTTTGGGAGAAGAAGGAGCTTGGATAAGATTTCTGATGGGTGATAGTTATTGTGGCAGTGAAATTATTAGAGAAGAAATAAAAGTTAGGAGAATTTCCTCAGGCAGTGAGAACCCGGGTCTTCAGAAGGTGCCTGGGAGTCCTTGTGTGTTTTAAATGACCAGCAGAGACCAAGACCACTGGTGGCTGGGGACTCTGTCCCTGTGTCACTGAATCCTGTGGAACAGGGAGTCTAAAAGCTCACAGGAAGCAATACAAAGCTCGATGTATGCATAAGAACAGATAATAATAGTAGTGATGGTGGAAAGGGAAAGAAATGGTTAGAAATTCATGCTGAATTACTCAGGGCTGTAAACACAAAATTAGGTTTTGTTGCTTGAGCTCAGAAAGCAGAAATTTCAGTGCGGCTTGTCATTTGGTACTGTGCATTCTAAAAAATAAAATAAACATCTGGTTGTTAGAATATAGTTAGGTTCCTCTTCTCCCTCTACCTACCCGGGTTTTGACTGAAGTGTGTGTGTGTGTGTGTGTGCGTGTACATGTGTGTATTGCCTGTGCAAAGGCCAGCTTAATCAACTTCAGGCCAGAGAAACTGGGAAAGCAAGCTTACATTTAGACCACTGACCTGAGTGCCCTAGGGACCTTCTGCTTGCCCAGTGATGTGCATTTCTTTACCTGGCACCTAGTGGGTGCACAGCTGTGCCAGTGATTGGGAGCAGATACCAGTAAGATTGGGCTGCTTTTCTATAGAAAGGAAGAACCTCACTAAAATAGAGCAGACCTAAGCCCCATGGAGGAGATGGGGAGGTGGGGCCTGCAGGAGGGGTGCAGGGAGAAAGCCGGTGGAAAGGGACCTACCGAGTCAGGATAATTCAGCTCTCTTGATGAATTTGGTAATGAAGCTTCATTTAGTTCACATTCAGGTTTAGTCTCTCTCTCTCTCCCTCTTTCTCTCTCTCTCTCTCTCTCTCTCTCTCTCTCTCTCTCTCTCTCTTTCTCTCTCTCGCTATTTTGAGACTCAGGAAAGAAATGCCTCCATTTGTGAAGTACATGTTTGTTTGGTTGTTTATTAATAATCATGCAAAGTTTCCATTGGATTCTTTGACAACTGCTGCCTTGGAACTCGTCCTTAGGGCATAGTCTTAGGGATGCTTCATTGGCTGAGAGGGGCCACCAGGAGCTGGAACACCTGGTGTCAGATATGAGCTGTTGTGCTTTTGGCTTCACTCAGGCACATGACTATCTTTGTGCCTCAGTGTGCTTATCTTGGAAATGGGAAGATCATAATGAGGGCACCCACATCATAGGCCATGTGAGCAATAAATGAGATGCTAGCTTGAAAGCTCAGCACTTTATCAACCAATCACCTGTCTCATTCTTAAAGGACAAGGAGAGGTATCAGTTAAAACATGCACCCACCACAAATAACAGTGATTTTTCCCCCCTTGTGGCAGTGTTTGTTCATTCTTCCCTTCCATTTTAGTAAATCACTTTAGAAGGAATTTTACAGCTTGACTGAAGACATTGGCTAACTATTATGAGCAGGTTATGGCCCATGGGTCACAGCATTTGGAGCTAGGAAAGTTATTAGAATATGTTTCTAAAGAAAGGGCTGGAGGTGGGGTGGGGTTCCTGTCTATGCACATGGCTTCCTCCCTGGATGAAGTCTCTGGTATCCCTGTACAGCAAGCAAACTCTGGGAGGGAACAGGCAGAGTTTAGTAGGATATTGCTGTTTCAGGCATGGGGTCTACTCAGAGACCACCTCTCCCGGGCCCCCAGGTACCTTTGGAGAAAGGGACACACTCTGCATCTTGGGCCAGTTGTTCCCAGAGGTCTGAGGTGGGGGGGGGGTAGCCTGGGCTTGCTTGATCCCAAGCAAATGGAATAGGAAGATCCAGATAATAAAAATCTACTCGTCACCGAGACATTCCTCAACTGTGAGCAATCAATTTGGAGGCAAAGGCGAGGGGGGTGGGAAATACCAAAGGACATCAAAGAGGGTCTCACTCCCGGGCTCTGCACTGTTTCAAGGCTGTGTAATTTGGGAAGGTTGTGTGTGCTAAATAATTTGTGAGCCTCCAAACACGCAGGTTATTGTTTGTGGACAGATGGCGCATTGCATTTTATCGCTTTTCCTTCTGTGGGCCCTCATATGCGGGACTGATGTGCATTCTGAAGTCTTTGTCTCCTTGCTAAAATCTCTAATCTAAAACAGGCAATCAAGCACAGAGGCAGGGCTTCAGAAGGCATAATCAGAGTTTTAAAAGCAGAGAAAAAAGGGGGGTGCCAGAAATCCAACTGCAGTTAGGAGGCAGATGTGTTCGCTACGAGCGTGAGAGGTTATTAGGGTATTAAAAGTGGACAAATGGAAGGGATTCTCGAATCGCAGGGAAGGACAGAAGCACCTCGCAGCGGCAGGCACCCCGGCTGGCGCTCCCTGGCATCACCCCGAGTGTGGCCTCCGCCCCAAAGACCAGGGGTCTTTGTCTCCGCAGGTGGTGGTGGCCAGGCCTGGGCGGGCCCCCGCTGGAACTGCAACCGCCCTTCGTGTTAAATCGTGTTGATATACAGGAAGGAAAGGAAATAGACGAACTCGCTCCTCTTTTCTTCCTACAGATTTTTCTTTTTTATTCTGAAGATAGAATTACTGTTTGTAAGCATCTGAAAGTCATTAGAGGCCCTGCAGTCTGTCAGGTGTCGACGCAAGGAACTGCTGAAACCAAACGGGTGCCCGCACCGAGGGCTGGGAATTTGTCATGTGCTGATGAGCAGTTATAATAATATATGAGCAAATCACAAGCATTCTGCAAATTAATCAAATTTTTTTCCCCCTTCTCCCTTGTCTCCGGGAGAGTGGTTTTGCAGGCAGACGTAGGTGAGGCAGTTTTACTCACAGATGGTCGCGCTGGCATCAGATGGAATTTATATAACAGTAATTCTGATTCCCTGCCAAAGCAGCAGCGAACACACCAGGGAGATTGTAGAAGGCGAGTCATGTGGCTCGCTGAGGTTGTTGTGGGAAGTTTAAGGGGGGAAATCTCAAATTTTCCTCTTTGCCTTTACTGTTTTTGCCTGAAGGGCCAGAAACGGAACGCCATTCTGCCATGGGCAAAATCCTTCACATCTCTCCTTGTGCCTTTCGAGCTGAAAGAGTGCTTCGCAGCTGTCGAGCTGAGGGCGGTGACAGAGCCCCAAGACTCCTGATCCTCGCTCTCTCCTTACAAGATTTAAAGGGGACTGGATTCAGAAGGTGGCTGCCCTACATGCAGGAAAGAGGCAAGGCTGCCTCCGCGCGCCCTCTGCGTGCGCTCGCCCTGGCTCCCGGCGGCGGCACCGCTAAGCCTACGAGGGCTTTTCTTTTCAAGTGTTTTATTAAATGAAGAGTCTAACAACCCACACTTTAATTACACACGGGCTCCGTTTATAATTCCTCTGGATTTATTCAAGTAGTTGAAAACGATGGTGCTGGTGATTAAACTGATCAACTTAGTTTAGCAGCTCCCCAAACCAGGAGTGTGTGTGCACGTGTGCGTGTGCGTGTGTGTGTGTGTGTGTGTAGAGGGGTGCTGGTGTGAGTCACGCACGTGAACACTTGCTCTCGGGCCTCTGCGTGTTCTTCAATCCCCTTACCTTGCACAGAGTCAAGGGACACAGGAGTTGACCCTTGGGGAACCCAGAGTGAGAGGACGAGGTCTCCCCCAAAGGTTTCTTTCCCTCCCTCTGTGGAAGGCAAAATGGTACCAAGATGGCGTGGAGGCTGCATTATGCAACAAAGTCCGCTGCTGTGGCTTTTTTTTTTTTTTTCCCTTCTCCTAATGTAAAGCCCTGCCCATTTGTTTTGGTTTACGTGACTACAGAGAAATAAGTGGATTAGACGGAAACTTTCGCATGCTTCGTTGCAGCTGGGTGCCGACATCTGTCATTCCTCAGCCATACCCCGGATCATGCCAGCAAGAGAAAGCAAAGTCTGACACCTTTGATTTTTTAGAGAGTGCCTTTTATAGGGGGGGAAAAAGAGAAGAAAGGAGTAGCGTTTCCTTTGTGACTTCATGGGGGGAAAAAAGGCTCTCTTCTAAGCTTTATTTTGTTTATTTATTTTTGGCATGTGACAACATTAGCAGCAGCCAGTGATGGCTGAAGGTTGGAAAGTTGACGTTTCCCTCTTTCCTTTTTACTCTGCTGTTTTCTATTGTTGGCGGTGCCAACTGGTTGATTTGGGCATGATAAAAAGTAGCTATTTTAAAGAAGTCCACGGTGCCTGCGCATAGGGACACACACTGTGGGTAGGGATGGCGAGTGTCTGATTCCTTTATGGGGAGAGGGGTGTGTGACTCTCTCACACACACAAACTCGCATTAATATGGCACGGCAACACGGAGTTGTGATGGGAGGTGGCTGGTCCGGCTCTGCTGTTTTTGGTGAGAGGCTCCCCTGCTCCTAAGAACCCCTAGCCCAAAAGAAAAGGCACTAATGTGTCTACAAAAGCTGCCTCAGGCAGTGAATTACCACAGACAACCAGGTTCCCAGCTTTTGGGCGATGGGTATTTATTTTCCTGAAAGTGCTCTGTGCTGTGCCCCTACTCCCAGGTGTCTTCTGTATGGAAACTTAGCACTCTCTGCGTGCCCTCAGCGCAGGCCAACTTTCAGTGCTGGCCCCCCTCCCATACTGAAATTGTACCATAAAACAGAAACTACAATTAAGGGCTGGTGTGTTCATTTTAAGCGACACAATGGAAAACAGAAAACCATTGAACCAGCGGAGACCACCCACTTGTTTATTTCACTGGGTGTGTACAGGAATGCAAACCCATCTGCCGAATGCAAACCTTCCCCAGGCCCGCTCCCTCCCCCACCCCAAGGAAGGTGATCCATGGGTGGGAGCCAAGAAACGCACAGAGACTGAAAACTCCAGATGCCCACCCAGTGCTTGGCTGGGGCGCCCAGGGGTGCAGCCAGCCAAAGGGCAAGACGGTGCCAGCCAGCAAGTTCCAGGAAGCTGGTGTTGGGCTTGAGGGACCTGTCTACAGAGGGACCAGCTCAGCAGAGTCTGCATCCAGGAAGATCTCGCCAGGCCATCTGACTTTTCCAGAGAAACTGGAAATTCCTTTTTTTTTTTTTTTTTAATTTGAGAAATCTTTTTATTTCGAAACCTTTGGCTATGCATTCCAATTTCTTAAAAATAGTATTGGGGCAAACAAAAATAAAAAAAAAAATCTGTGCAGGCCTCCAGCTTGTAACCTCTAAGGAGGACGGATGCACAGAGGTCTCAAGAGCAATGAGACCCACTATCCTCCCATGTGGCCACCATCTGGGGCAGCCTCTGGGCTTTGGGATGTAAATCTGGGTGGGCAGTGCCATCCTTCAGCCGACAGGAAGTTGAAGGATTGAGGAGAGAATGGAAGAGGCATGGCCGGCCCAGCTCTGATCTGGAGACTGAGTACTGAGATGGGTAACAGAGGGCCCCAACCAACGTGGCCCCGTCCTCAAGCCTTTCTGTGAGCATGGAGAGGAAGGGAGAGCACGGTGGGTCAGAGCCCAGCCACAGGGACAGCAGGGACACATTTCCCTGGGGAGGAAAGGCACAGGGCAGGGTGGATATTTCAAACAGGAAGCACAGCCAAGGAGGGGCAGATTGCAGGGAAGAGAAAGGGAGGGATCCTGGCCTGCAGGTTGCCTATCCTGAGGGGTGCTTTGCAGGGAAGAAGGAAGCCAAGTTCAAGGACAGGAACAGCAGCTGGAGGGGAGTGAGGTAGAGCTGTGCACGCCACAGGAAATCAGAGGCTGAGACAAAGGCAAGTTCAGGGCAGCCTCCTCAGGGCTCACTTTCCCATCCCCCGCTGGAAGTGTCCCCGACTCTCTCTCTCTCTCTCTCTCTCTCTCTCTCTCTCTCAGAGAACTTGAGCTGGGCAGTGCATGCAGATCACCCCCAGGGGAAGCAGCTGCTTGAGAGGAATGAATGCTTCCTTCAGCATCCAGCACAGGTTTCCAACCTCCCAGAGGGAAGGCAGAGGCATCTGAGCCTAGATCATACACTGCTGTCCCTGAGAGCCACTCAGCAGGACACACCTAACTCCATGCTGCCTCCAGGGAGTCGGGCCTCATGGGCTTCCGGTAGGAATGGCAGGTCTTATTGGAAGATCATGTAGTTGTCAAAGGGGATGGATTTCTAGCAGGAAAGGCCGTGGGCCTTAGACGGGGAGGCACAGAGGGTGGGAAGTCAGATCACAGGGATGAGAGGCTGTGGTGAGAAGAGGGAGCCATGGCAGGTGAGGGAGAAGGTGTAGGCACAGGTGCAGACAAGGCCGGGAGCTGGCTGGGTCTGGCCTCGGAGTGGTCTCTGCCGTGCTGTGTTGGGATGTTGAGCCAAGGGTCCTGCTGGTCCCCAAAAGAGTTTTACATCCTTAGAGCCCACCTTGTTACATAGGAACTTCAGATGATTGCATGTAGCCCATAAGGCCGAGGAAGGCAAGCCTGTTGTTAAATGTGGGCGTGCTGAGGCCACAGCTGCTGATTTTAGGGCTCTCTCCATTTTCCCATCTTGGAAAATCACCTCAATGAGTTCACTTACTATTTAGAAATGGATTCATGCAAAACTTGAAAAACAGCAGCCCTAGCTTTTAGTAACAATACATAGCTCTCATGCACTTGTCATTTTTGCAAAGCTATTAACCTAAAATGCAATCTGCTTGGTTGCATTTATCACCCCTGGCCCCAATTCTTGTTCCTAGCGCCCCACTTCCAATGTGGGGAGAGGTGAGTCTTTGGTCTTCACCCTGCGTCTGCCTTGCTTTGAGGCCATAGTTCTCTGTCTCCTGGCTCTCCCAGGCTTTCTTCTAGGAATAAATGTGCTCGCCCAGAGACAAACTCTGGGTATCATTAGAGTATTATTATATTACACATCTAAAAATTCTTCAAAAAAGGAAAGTAAGTTCATCGACCCTCTGAAGGTTATTTAATGATAAACATAAATGCTTTCATAAAATCCGGAGGATGATTTAAGATCCTGGATCAATAGTGGCTGTGCCTGTGTGTCGCCTCAAGGCTGACCACCACCCAGGGAGGTCAGGCTCCAGTGGGGCACAGTGGCCTGTGGGGGTGGGGCAGAGTGAGGAGGTGGGCCCTACAGGAAGGGGTGGGGCGTGGAGCAGAGCTGAAGCTGCCCTTGGCAACTCAAGGTAGTCCTGGGCCCTGCGGGAGGTGGTGGAGCTGAGCGGGGTGTGGAACACACCACCCCACCTCCCTCTGCAGGTGCCTGCTGCAGGCCAGCCTCCCAGCTTCTGTGCTCTCTGGGCTGCCCCAAAGGTTGTGAGATAGGGAAGTGAGCTTACTCAGCACTGCCTCCCTACCCAGAGCCAGGTACCGCCTTCTCTGGCTCTGGGCCCTAGGTGAGCATACAGCTTCTCAGAGCCTCGGTGTTCTCTTTCAGCAAACTGAGAGTGTAACATCTGACTTTAGTATTGCCCAAGATACACTTGCAATCTTGCGTAATGCTCTGGGAGGCCAAAACAGAAGGATTCCAAGTTGACGATTTAGTAAAAACTTGACTCAGAATTAGAAAGAAAGAAAGAAAGAAAGAAAGAAAGAAAGAAAGAAAAGAAAGAAAGAAAGAAAGAAAGAAAGAAAGAAAGAAAGAAAGAAAGAAAGAAAAGGAAAGGAAGGGTTGGGGATGAAGTTCAGCGGGAAGGCTCTGGTTCAATCCCCCACATGACTGCCTTGTAGGAGAAAAATCTCCAAAGTCAGAGAATTCAAACTCTATATACAGCACCTACTTCATGAATATGTGTTTCTAGGCATTTGATGGAGTATCTTGATACTTGTGACCATATCCAGGAAGTGCTTATTGAACTCTGCATGCCACACAGTCTAAGCATTGTATAGACCTATTTCATGTAATCTGTACAACAAACAAACAATCCTATGAGGAACTTAGTATTGTTATTATACCCATTTTATAGAAGAGAAAACTGAGACCAAGAAAGATGAAGGAGCCGAAATAGTTTGCCCAAGAGCACATGGAACCCATAAGAGACATAGGAGGTGTGCGACTGAGTGTCCCCTGGAGCCACCCTCCCCCTTTCTTAAGCATCTGGCTCAGTAATGCAGATGCTGTGATCTAGTAGGGCTGAGATTATATCTCAGACCCTGCTTTGCTGCTGCCTTTTCTGTCCCTGGGTAGCAGGCCCACTGAAATGTTGCTTCCCATGCCTGATATTTAAATGTCACCAAGAAAGGATGAGTGCCACATGCAAGGTACTGTGAATTAGGACATTAATGGCAGTGATCCCACAATGTGAGGTGTTGGTATCGCGCTATTCAACTAAGAAACTTTCAAAATGAATTTTGTTTCAGCATAGATTTCGATCTCCCCGGAAGTTACGTAGGTAGCGTGTAGAATCCCGTGTCTCCCAGCCAGTTTCCTCTATTATTAACATCTTACACTAGTAGAGTACGTTTGTCACAATTAATGAACCAATATTGATACAGTGCTATTAAGTCAAGTCTATATTTTATCTCGATTCCCTTCGTTTTTACCTAACACCCATTTTTACTGTTCCAGGACATGAAGTGCACAGGCTGTAATGCTTCTTAGGCTCCCCATGGCTGTGGCAGTTCGGAGACTTCTCTAGGACGGCCTCCAAAGTCTTAAGGAGGATTTCATAGAATGTCCCCTGTGGCAGTTTCTCTCATTTAGACTGGAGGGATGGGCTTGGAGCAGAACACCACAGAAGCAAGATGGGCTTCTTTCCATATCAGATCAGGAAGTCCCTGCCACTCACCCAGCCTCAATGGCCACGCTGAGGTCCTGTTTGCTGAGTTCCTCTCCGGAAAGCAGTGCTTTGCCCTCTTGCCATGCTACATACATCGGAAGGAGGTCCTTGCTGCCGCTCTCGTGTAAGGAGTGGAGAATTACGTTCCACTTCTCTGGGGAGTGGGAGTAGCTATGTAAATTACCTGGAATATACAGGGCATTTCTTTATGCTTCCCTGTGCATTTATTAATCAATCATTTATGTCAGTATGACTTGTAGGTATTTATTTTATACTTTGGCTTGTAATTTAGTATTATGTTATGTACTTTCTGGTTCAAATTGTTGGAGCTTTGAGCTTTGGGGGTTCTCTAGCTGGCTTTTGTTGCCTTGAGATATCCCAATAACCCCTTTGATGTTCTCATTCTGGTTTTCTATCTTTGCAAGGTTTTGTTTTCTGTCACAAAATAGTATATGGTTATTTTGTCTATTTTCTGCCTCAGCCCCAGAATCAGCCATTTCTCCAAGGAATCGATATGTGTGGCTCTTTCTCTTTTAAGAATAGCATCTCTTCTAGGTCCTCTTGGCTGATAACACAGGGAAATATATTCGTGAATGCTAATCCCTCCCTATACACACATCTATATTCAACATGTTAAGCTAAACATGAATGATATCTCCAATCCATTACCACGCAGATCAAAATTCACTCTGAAAATATGTACTTTTATGGAATAGCCTTTTAAATGAAAACCCAAATCAGAGGAAATTTTAAACCTTAAATTATTTGCGCTAAGGATATTTCAAAATGTTTTTAGCATCTTTGATTAGATGGATGAATATCTTTTAAAAACGGAAAACATAAATTATGTACCTGATTGGAAACTTTCTTGCCTATTTGGAATTAGGGAAATTTATTTTTTTAAAAAAGATAATATATGCAATTTGGAAAATGGCTCTTTCTATAGGCCCAGTGTGCATTTCGGTGTCTCTTGGTGGTCTTGCTACCTCTGCTGATCTCCAGACAGAGAAGGGCTGCTCCATGTCCTGGGCTGGAATCCTCCTGGTCTGCATGAGCACTCAGGCAGAGCAAGAGGTGAACACAGATTGTATGGGTGGAGACCAGCCTACACCCTGGAAGGCCTGATGTCCTTAAGCATGTTGGTGCCACCATGCCTACCTACCACTTCCTCCCAGGCAGTGTGGTCCACGACTCAGGGTCAACTTTCTAACAGTTTTGGGCCAGTCTCCTATAGGTGGAGCCCTTTTCTAACCTACCAGCATGCCTTTTGCAAATGGCCCTGGCTTAAAAGGATTCTAGTGGGTTTTGCTTTAAGTACCAAGGGAGATCTGGTGTTACTAGAGACTTCTTGGTATCATTTGGAGATGTGCCTTCCAAAGCCTCATGCTACTCACTGTGTGAAGCTACCACTGGGGACTTCTGTCCTCTCTATCATCTGAACTCTTCTATAAGAAAGCATCATTGAATGTTGGTACAGGATGCCTGTCTGGCAGAGCTTAGACACACAGTAGGGTTCTCTCGATCTGCTAAGTGCCGATCGGTGGGATCCCCATTTGCAGATCTGACCAGGTGTAGACCAAAAATATTTAGGGAAAATTTCAGAAATTTTCAAACATCAAAACTTGATTTTTCCATGCGCCGAGTGCCAGCTGGGATTGACGTGAAGACTGCGGTGTGTAAGGGCATCCTGCAGTAGCCTCCAGCTTCCCCACACCGTCAGTGCCCTGCAGCACTGCGTGTGTAAGTAAGCACTGTCTACCTCGTGTCTCATTCCTGTACCATGGCGTTAAGTCTGACATGGACAGGCTTGTTCTGAATGGGGGTGAGCCTTGTGTCTCTTGGCGTCATTTCCTAGACAATCTAGCAGAGGAATTATTTATATCATACTGAGATTATGTTAACAATTATTTTTATTTATTTATTTTACTACTTTTAATAAGAAATTACAATGTGACAGTTTCAAAACACATTAGTAATACATTACCAATAATTGATACAATACATACTGTTGTCTTCATTGCAGTTATACAGATCACAGGGTGTAAACATGATAAATCTCTCAATGGTTATTAGTACAATAGATGTCTTCTCTTTGATCTAAGAGAAGGTAGTTGTATACATAGTCAAATGTTCCATAATTGCAGTGGGTTAATGGCAGAAATGGCAACGTTGGAAGCTGTTGATCAGAGCCTTTTATAGCTTAAACTACTTTTATGCTTCATGCATCATGTTTAAACTTTTCTGTTGGGTGATTAAGGGCAAGTTATAGCAAAACATGTAGTTTTTGTATCTCCCAAGGTCAGTCAAATCCTCTCAGGATTTACTTTGGAACCATGTACAGTGCTTTGTAGAACTGCTGTCAGTGTCAGCCATCTGGATGAGTCATGGCCACTGCTTGACCAGTTTGCTCTCTGTGAAAGAAACCTGAGAGAATGTTTTCTCTCTAGGTGACTCTACTTAGGCACACTATATAACTTCAATCCCTTTCCTCTGTAATCCCTTAATCTCATTGAATAGAAAATTTGGGACATCAGTGAGTTATAGGATGTTACAGTACAGGTTCTGTTCTGTTCTGAGTCCTCATTTAAATAATCTAGACAGGATTAGAAGTACACGGGGAGAGGTAAGTAGGTTAAAAGAAAATACTCTTGTTCTTCCATGTAAAGGATTTCAGCAACTGTGGAATTTTGTATGCATAATAGAAGTAGCCTTGAAAGAAAAGTTTTGTGGATGTTGAGGGATGACTGGACTCTTTGGCTCCATATACCAAAGAAAATGCCCCAATTGCTCAAGGTCAGACTTCAGTGGGCTCCAGGAGACCACCATGGCTTCTGTACCCATGAGGAGCATGGATAAACTATGTGTCATCACTCCCGTCCACATACACACAATACATACCCTTTCAGTATTTTCCTGGAGCACCTCCCAGAGCATCTTTCATTCTTCATCAGAGCTTTTACTTTGTAGAGAGTCCCCTGGTAAGGGGGTGACAGGCACAGACTAGAAGCAGTGGAGAGACAGGGATGTGGTTAGAAACAACCTAGTGAGGAACCAGCTAACCGGATACCCCTGGCTTTGGGCCATCGTTTCCGCTTCCTGGGCCCAGGTTTTCTAACCTGTGAAAGGACAAGCCATGGCTTGGTCACACCATCTTCCTGCTGGGCTGATAGGAGCAACTGTTGTGGGTGTGCTCTGAGGAGTGAGCATTTAGGATGTCTGGCTGGTGAGATTCACACCACTCTGGGACAGACACCGAAGGCTGGTCCCCTCCCTAATCTACGTGCTCCTATCTGCCACCACACAGTTGAGGAGAAACCATCTGGTTGGAAAAGTCTGGAAACCTCAGAGCTGTAGCCCCATCTCTTCTACAAACCCAGCTGCCCACAGTGTTGAGCTGTAATTAATGGATGATCCCCTCATGGGCAGGCAGTTCACTACATTTCTCCTCCTTCAGTACACGGAAAGAACAGATATCTCCATTGTGCAAGTAAGAAAAATATCCCATTTCTCCACTTTTGCTATAAACAATGTACGACCTGCTTTCTCCTTACCCCTCTTGACCCTCCACACTGTATACATATTTATATATTATTCATAGTGGATTAAAAATGAATGTGCTCTTTACCATGGCTCTACAGCACAGTGACAATACAAATTAATGTATGATGTACTTACTTTTCGCATGGCAGTGATGGGAAATGTTGATGGCCTCAGAGTGAGGGGTAAAGAGGAGAAGGAGGGGGAGTTTGTTAAGGCACCCTCAGGGCCCCGGACCCTAGCTACAGGCAGGTGAGGATTGGGGGTGTCATGGGCAGCTGGATTGCAGCAGGATTGGAAAGGGCTTTTTTCTCCTTTGCTCCCCTAGGGCCAAGTCCCAGCTTCTCAGCAGGCCCTGGGAGCCTGACATGGCCCTCCTCTGCCACTGTATTCCTCCCTGCCACCCTGACCTGTTCCTAGCAGCCTTCTCTGCCAAGCTTCCTGTCCTTCTGTCTGCAGTAGCACCGTGATATTGGCTTTCCCATGTGCCTTTGCTTGAAAAGGCTTGAAGGACATCTGTGATGTGCCAAACATTGTGGGGCACGGTAACAGTGTTAACGGAAAACACTGCAGAAAATAAGCAAACAACCCAAGTCAAAGGCCAGCTCTTGCCACCAAGTGTTGAATCAGCCAATGGAGAAAGCAGCTGCGATTGTTTTGTTTATTCAGATACTGATGCTAGAAGCTGTATGGAGTTCACTGTAATGTATCTCCCAGCCATTTAGAATAATTAGGGAGAGCATTCCAGAAGCAGAAGCTGCACTGCCATGAACTGAACGATGAGATTTTTGAGTGTGAGCTAAGGCAGGAAGAATCCCAGATTGAGGGAATGAATGGGGGTTGTGCAAAGGTCCTGAGGTGAGAGAGACCACAGAGTGCTTGGAAAAGAAAGAAAATCCCCCTGTGGCCAGAGGCAGCACACTACAGGGGTTTTATGGGGGGAAAAGAAGAAGGACTTGCAGTGTCGCCTGTTTCTCATGGGGATCCTTTATTATGTAGCTTGGACTCATAGCAATCCTCCTGTTTTTAGCCTCTCCAGTGCTGAGATTACAGGTGTGCACCACCATGCCTGGTCTTGGTGGCTGGCTCAGTGTACCTGGGGGTGGGGCTGCTGCCTGATATCATGCCAGGCATCTAACCCTGGTCCCTCAGCTCGCCTAAGCAGGCATTTAGTCCGCGGAGCTATTTCACCAGCCATAAACTGCACTATATAAAGAGCTACTTCCCTGACTTCCCAGGGAATTCCAGCTCATGTTGGCCAACCTGCATCCCGTGATGCGCAGCTGTTAACAAGTAATGCTTTTGGAGGCTGAAGGCCTCCCAGTTTCCCAGATCCTCCATTTAGAGGACAATGCTCCAAGGAAAGACAATTGTTCAAATTTTAATCATACTACTCAGGGCTGGCCATCACCCAATAGTGGCCCAGGAAGTGCTTGTTTGACTCAGTATGTTTTATGTTTTGCAGAACAAGAGATTAAACTCAAGGCTCTTACACTGAACTATACCTCAGTCCATTTTAGTTTCTGAAACAAGGTGTTGCTAATTTGCCCACTCTAAGCTCCTATTTTGCACCTGAGCTGCCCAAGGGGTGTGATCCTCCTACCTCAGCCTCCCCAGAAGCTGGATTACAGATGTGTTCTATAGTACTCACTGAATCATTATTTTTGATGAAGAACAAAACCAGGCCTCTGCTAACCAAGCTTATGTTAAGATAAGGATGACAAGCAAAACATGGACCCTAAGAATGACATACCATGGATACTGGCATAGCATTTCATCCTTGACAACCTGCCTGTCATGTTACCTCATTTGACCTCACAACCTTCCCTGTATGTATGACTATTATTTTCTCATGTTCAAGGTGTGGAAATTGAAGCTCAGAGAGATCAAAATAATGGAAATGGGAGTTTAGGGTGTCCTGTAGCTCTGGAACGTCGAAGAGGAGGAAGTGATGGCTTCAATTCAAGTTCCTCATCAGACCCAACCGTGTGCACTGTCAAAGGGGTAGTAAGCACGAGAATGAAAGCCAAGAGGCCAGACCGAGGAAGCCCCGAGTCCTTGTGTTTGGCTGAATGGTATCCCTGGTATGTGGCTTCACAGCAGGGTCAGACTTGGCAGAGGCTGTTGGCTTGATGCTTGGCTCCCTGGGGAAAAGATCAAAGTAGTTTCTTAGTCTCTTAGATTCAACCTCTATAAAAGTCTGTTAGATTCAACTCAGTATTTAAGCTTCTTAATAGAAATTGGTGAACAGGGTTAACTCTTCATGGCCACTTATGGATCCAAGGAATCTCCACCTTCACCACTAACCTTCCAAGATGGCACCAGCCACGTGTTTGGTCTTGTCTCACTATAATGACATGGATCAGAGTTTTCAATAAAGATCTAATTTCCTTCAACTTCACAGACATAGAGTTCTCAGGAGACACACAGACCTCCTTGCTCTCTCTGGCTTTAGACGAGCTGTTCTGCTGCGTAGCTATTGGAAGTTCACTAAGAAGTATCTGGGAGAACTCTGGATTGGGTACTGTTCTGAAACTCTGGCTCATGTTCTTTGAGTAGCATCCAATAGACTTCAATGTCACTGTGTTGGTGCCCGTGTTGGGGGCCTCACCCAGATGACTGAGGTACAAGTGCTTTAAACTTTTCATCCTAATTTAACAGGATTCTGAGATGTGTCCTATGTCCAAAAGTGTCTTGAATGATAGCATTCTTCTGCTTGGGAGTCAAGATTCCTCTCATCAAAGAATCAGACTTTCATTTATATTTGATGTAGGTGAAACATAGAATTCTCTCTTGGTCCTATTGTGGCTTTGCCAGCCACCTTCCTTCACAAGAGAACCATTTTTCTCACACAGCGCCTGCTTCTCTCTCAGTTTCCCTCAGTCCAGCTAACAACTCAAAAGAACTGTGTATGTGTAAACTGTATTCTATATACAATAGCGTGTCACAATTATATGAAAGGTAGCACATCTATGTTTTCATGTAGATGTAGAGCATTATACAACAAAAATGCACTGTAGTTATGCATAATGTGATATATGTATGTCATGTGTTCTATGTGTGTTTTATGCCATGAAATTACATTATGATGATAATCTTTTCCAGGGTCTTGGAGAATTAAAGTACAGGAGTAGTTTATACCCTCTGAAAATGTGCTTTAAAATCAAACCTTCAAGATTTGCTATATCTTCAACTGCTTCATCAGTACAATGAGATTGGCATTACCCCTCAATAAAATTGTCTTGAAGTTCGAATATGAGGACAGCTAGGCAGAAATGGATGTGAGTCACTGTGGAAAGTATACCCCTGTAGTCTTTAGTTATCACTGTTGTTGTCTAGAGGACACCTACTTATAAGACATGCTGCGAGGTCAGGATTTATTATGATTCTAGGACTGCATATATTTCCTTTTCCAAATGTCTGCATGCCCAGCTTCAGATGCATTTACAAATAGACTTCCATCCCCCTAAAGTTAAAAACAAAACAAAGCTTCACCATGGACACATTCATACCTGCCAGAATTATTGTACATCAACCTTGACTCTACCAAGAAGCACAGATTCAGAATCCAACCATAGGATATGATCATTATTAATATTTTAGAAAGGATTGGTGGGAAAATGTACTAAGTGCTTTTATACCAAGTTAGCCAATTCAAAGAAGCTCTCATTTGAAATAAAGGTGATATCTGTGGCTCTCCATGTTGCGTGCCAAGAGTCTAGCTGCCTGGCTTTGGTGGTGATATAGTTTCCAGGGAACATAGCTTCCAAAGACTGTAGCATAAGATTCCCAAAGAGTTATTATTGTATAATGGTAATGAAAGATATAATGAACAGCTCTGGTTGATAAACAAAAATAATCACTGAAAAATGGAAGAATCCATATGATCCTGGTGAACTGAAATATATTTGCCAATAGTACCCTGGCTTGTTTTGTAGTTTTGCCGCTCCTGTTGGATCATTATACAAAAAAATGATTTCTAATTTCTAGTGATTTATTATCCATAGCTCTTAACTCTAAAAGTTTGCCATATCGTAGTGATTTTCTGCCAATCAATTATTGTTATAAGATAAACAGATAAGTGACCTAGTCCCAGTTTTGATATGAGCCCTGGTGTACACGAATGTTGTCATGCCTCAGCTGTCACTATAGGACTAGTGGCCTTTGGTAGGGACATGAAAATAATCATCCATTTGTAAGTCACCTTGAGAAAAACTTTTAAAGTGGTTCTTTGGTGTTCAACGTTATCCCTGGGTCTTTTTTTTTTTAGATAATTGTCACATACCACTTAGGCACCCATGTACGCATTTGTGTTTGGCTTTATTCTGCTGAATCATTTTCCTTTCAGAGTGTCTTGTCTTTTCTTGATGCTAGCTATATGTAGCTTCATCTGTACAGGGGACTTTGTGTATACCACTGAATGGTTGCATTTCAGAGACTCAGTATTCTCTCTGAGCTGTTTCGTCAGGAGTATTTGCTAAAGCTCACTGATTCCCAGTGTAGCCTTAACTTGGTAGGGAGAACAGGCAGGGGGTATTCTTATTTTAGTACCATTGTTTAGTACCTGTACTGCTGTATTTTCCATTTCTGTTATAAAATCTCTGAGTCTGAGTATCTTATAAGGAAGACAGGTTTAGCTCATAGTTCTGGGTCTGGCTTCTCTCTGGCTCTGGAAAGGGTCAAGGTGGTAAACATCATCATAGTGAGAGCACGTTGTAGAAGAAGAGTTCACGTGGCAAGATAGGAAGTAGGAGAGATCCAAGATCCAAGCTTGCTCTTTGTAGAACAACACGCTTTGACAGAAATTAACCAGTGACTCATACCACTATCCATTCCAAAGACAGTGCCCCCAAGGACCTAATCATTTCCTGCGAAGAGCTACTTTCTCCACCAACCACCTCTCTGGTAATGAGTCGGTTTCAAATCCAGGGCCTTCATACTGAGCTACATCTCCAGTCCTTTGTTGCATTTTTAAAATCTGGGAACAAGTTCTCACAGAACCACTAAGTTGCCCACACTGGGCTTGAATATGCAGTCCTCCTGCCTCAGCCTTCCAGAGTGCTGGGCTCACAGATGGGAGCCACAACCACTAGTTAGAACCATAGCTTAAAGATTACATCATATCCCAACATCATCCTACTGGGGACCAGACTGCTCATACATGAGCTTTGGGCGACATGCTACAACCCAATCCCAAGCACAGTAAAACCCTAATCCTGCCATTAGTCTGCACCCCAACTCCAAGGTGATACACCATTTTTGTTACTCCTGTAATCCTAAATCAGCACTGGACATGTTATTTTTAGTGTTCTTTTCCAACAACCCCAGGCATTTTTGTGTTTCTAAGGGATAAGTATACCATCATCCCAAAGGGTACAACTGCGAAGTAGAAAGGTAGGAGAGGCACTGCATTCAATCTCTTTCTTGGCACTCCCCATACTTTCAGAATGCCAAGAAGGGACACAGCCAAGAGTGCTTTTCTTGGCCTTCATCTTGTTTTTTGACTCCAACCTGCATGGGTTTGCATATTGGCTTCGGCAAGCAGGAAAGTGGATCAAGTTGAGCCTTATATTAGGTATAAGAGTAGAGACAAAAGAAGCATAAAGGACCTGACATTCTTTTAGGCAAAGGTAAGGTGAAGTGGGAAGACTATATAACATTTCAAGTCTGTTTTCTCTGTGTCTTCTGCTTGAGCGGCAATGATGTGACTCTTGCCACCAGAAGACATGGACTGTCAGGGGTCAAGATGCACCAAGAGCCCACAAAGCAGGCATCCTGCTGAGCAGAGCCTTGAAAGAGGCATGCCCTTTGGACCTGTAGAGAACAGAAGTCAAACAAGGGCATGAGACTTGACAGAAAGAGGTCTATGTGCAGAAACCTTCTGGTGTCAGGTGTGGTAAGGGCAAATGGCAGGGGGAGTGTAGTGGAGAGTGAGGGGGTGCTTGGGAGAAACCACGGAGACCCTGATTCTCCTGAGGAGAGGCAGCCATCAAGGATGGAAGGCAAGGAAATTACAGCCTGGGACAGGAAGCAAAAAGCTGAAGGCATGGGAACCTTCTGGAGACTGCTGGACTCAGTCAGGAAAGCAGCTGCCCACACAGCATCCAGTTCTGATGGGCATGCTGCAAAGAGAAAGATCTGACAGGTGGGAGCAGCTGAGGCTGCAGTGTGGCTAAATATGAGGAAGAAGCAGGAGAGAAAGAACCCATGAAATCTACTGGGTGGGAAGTAAGGCTGCAGCACTGAGGGAATTTGGTGGGAAAAGAGAGCCTCAGGTCCCATTGTTTGGCGGCTTCTGGGTTCTCAGGTATGAGGGTGTTTTGCTAGGAGTTAGGAGCTCTGCTATGCCTGTTCTAGAAAGAAGTACTAACTTGGGTATGTGGATGCTTTCTGGGATACCTGCTCAGGTCCCTTTACTCATTGTTGATTTGTCTGAGAGAATAAAACCCAACTCTGGGTCTTGAGCTCTCTGAGTTCTGGGTGGAACAGGACACATGAGCCTCCAGGAATGTACTCTACAAATTCCCCAGCGTTGGAGCAAAGGAAACAGCTACACTGTAACCACCCAAACCAGAATCTTTATTGTGTCTTTAAGACACAGTGTGTGTGTGTGTGTGTGTGTGTGTGTGTGTGTGTGAGAGAGAGAGAGAGAGAGAGAGAGAGAGAGAGAGAGAGAGAAAGTTTGGGGCAGAGACATCAAACTCAGAGGTATAGGTAGATTTCCATGAAAATCCATTTTTTATTTTAAATTAGAAGCTTTCTAGAAACGTTGTAAGAAACAATACAAAGTCTAACTTACTTCTTTAAAACTCAGGCTGGCTTTGTGTGATTAGCCAGGTCTTGGTGTGCACCTTCTGCTGTCCCCTGTCATCCTCAGTTTCCACAAATCCCCACCCCCCCAGCTCAGCCCTGGCAGCTCTGCTTCAGAACAGGGCTCCGGTTATTCTCCTCTCTCACCCGACCCTGCCAACTCCCTCCCTTGCTTTGTTCACCGGTACAAAGCTCATGGGAGGATAGGATGGTGGACTGACTTCGGGCTGAGCCCAGAGTCAGACTCTCAGATTGAGGGGCTTATTGTATGCACAGAGAATCACAACTTGTAAGGCATAGTTGGTGGCCCAAGATTTTCCTTAGTCCGTTTTTTGTACAGCCAGTGAATGAGCTAGGGATAGTTTGTACATTTATTTTATTGTTTGGAAAAAAATTCAGAGGAGACTATTTTATCACACCTGAAAATTATGTGAAATTCAAATTTCAGTATCTATAAGCAAAGTTTTAAATTTCACCAAAGAGGTATATCTGAGTATGTAGGCAGGATAGCTTTGATAACTGTACTGTGAATTTCTGCTGGTGTGTGGAAAGGAGCAATTAATGCTTAATTTTTTGTCTTCTTTTTTTTTCATTTTTTTCCTCTTTAATTTTTTATAACATTGTTCTTATTTTTTTGTTTCTTTTTCCAATTTTGTGTGCATAAATCTGGTAATCTAAACAACTAAGTTGAAGACAAACAACACTATGCAATACAGGAAATACTGTCAGATTCATGTGATTTTGTTAGTGAACTTCTGCATCATTTCTAATTTATTTATTACTGCTATTTCTGTATTCTCTCTAAAAACAGAGTAATTTGTTTCTCTTCTCATTCTATATTTACATAATATCTCTGGTTTCATTTCTTGGCCCATTTATTATCTAATCCTTTATCAAAAAAGTCTTGGGCATTAGGTGATTTTTCCTGTGTCCTGTTACAAAGTTTGAGTTTAAAATTCTGGGAGATGGGCAGAGGAGACAGCTCAGTACAATAAACACTTGCCTGGCAAGTGGAAGGTCCTGAGTTCAATCCCCAGTAACAGAAAAAAAAAAAAAGAAATTCTGGGGGAGGATGGCAAGAAGTTCCAGTT
>PVJA010005819.1:0-76733 GCA_004027025.1 Myocastor coypus | reverse complement strand
CAAAAAAAAAAAAAAAGAGAGAGAACCCTAACAGCTTGGAACTGCCTTTGTACATATATAGTTGAATCTTAAAAGGCTCTGGGGACTGTGATAAAATAAGTTTGCATTCTCACCAGCTGTGCTGCTGCTGAGACTCTAATCCTGCTCCCCTGAGTGGAGCTCTGGAACGCAGTTGGAAATAAGAAACAACTTGAGGGTTCTTCCTTTCTGCCCTCCCTGGAGACCAGGTCTATAACCTGGCTTTGGGAAGAAATTTTATCAAAAGTGATTAGATTTCACTTATGAAATATGTTGCAGCAGAGAGCTTCTCTTGTACATGTATGAATATACCATTAAATTATTAAATTTTACTATTCACAGAAAACTTTTTTTTTTTTTTTGCTTCATTTTGATTTTATAGGACAAAGTGTACTTTTGCAAAGGTCAATGCAAGCTGTGCCTCCTCTGGGGCAATAAGGTAGGAGGATCACAAGTTCAAGGCCAGTCTGAGCTACACAAGCAAGTTCAACGCCAGCCTTGAACTTAGTAAGACACTGTTGCAAAAAGGAAAATTGCCAAGCCAGGAAAAAAAAAATCATACAGCCTAAAAAACAAAGCAAAAGGGCAGGGATATAGTTCAGTGCCATACACACTCACGTGGCAAGTGCAAGGTACTGAGTTCAATTCCTGCCCCCCACCCCACCCCGGCAAAAAAAGATGGAAAAAAAATTAAACTATGCAAGTATTTTTCAGAGTTGTTGATTTTAAAAGGCTTCTTAGAGAATTAGTTCTACTGCACTCACTCTCCCAAACAAAAGGAGTGGTTTGGGTATCTGATGCCATCCAACTTCAGAAAGCTCACCAATGAACTTTTATCTAACTAAATTACTGTTTCCTAAAGAGATGCTGTTCTATAGGAAGACTCCTTACTCAGTAATTTGTGAAATCAGAAGATCCCTCCTCTAACATTCCAGAGAGATTGATAAAAGACACTTTGAAGCTTTGCTATATAGGCTGAATGTTCTATTTCTTGTCTAGAGTTAGTTTACAGTCACATGTGTGTACACATATACATACCTACTCAAGTACATAGGTATACAATGCATGTACAAAAGCATACATATTGTCGTTTTTAGTAGGCAAGTATCATGTACCAAAATTAAACTAATGAAAGTTGATATTTCTGAAATAACTCACAATGCAATTCTGCTCTCATTATTCCTGTAAAATTAATATTGAAAACTGCCTTCTAATTGCTTATGTTTACCACTCCCCAAAAGAGGGCAACTTAGACAACTACTACACTATCTGCTCAACAAAGTATTTTGTTAAACACAGTATATAGAAAAGATCGATAAAATCGGATAAAACTGCTAAGGCATTATCATGTTACACTCTGCAGTGCTATAATAATGTCTTTCCCAACCATTCTGAGAGACTTACCTGGATTCTAACCTAACCCACCTTGATAGATGTGCCGCCCAAGCCAGCACCCACCTTAGATTTTATACTACACAATTGAATTTTCAACAAAACTAATGGTTGGTGGCCCGGCAGGATGGCTCAGTGGTCTAAAGCGCCTGCTTAGGAAAGCTTAGGCGGCTGCAGGGACCGCGGTTCAATCCCCGGCACCACATGCTGCGCCAGCCCTGCCCTCAGGGCAGGCTGAGCCAGCCATAAAAATAAATAAATAAACAAACAAAAGTTCTGAAACAAGAAAAATAAATAAATAAATAAAATTTTTTTAAAAATTAATGGTTGGGAGAAATACTGCAGTATATCTTAGAAAAGAGTAACTTATATGGGACTAACATTAAATGCCCAAGCTTTTTCATTTTTCAAATTTGGGTAAATTATGTAGTCAGAGGGAAATTTGGAATCAAACCACTCTAGAAGCCAGGTACAAAATTCCAGTCATTCATAGTGAATTAATCTTCACAGTAAAACACTATAGGCTCTTTTTGTTAAAACAGTTCATGACCTGGCATATCATACAAACTGTAATCCATGGAGGAAACAAGAGAAAAAAGTCCTTCCGCACAAGCTGTTAAAGATGCAGGCCTTGTTCTCAACTTAAGTTGAATGACCTCCTGTCTTTGGTGGTAAAGAGGAGGGAAGAATTAATGATAAAAAAAAAAAACCTAAATGAAATATGGAAACTTATCTGTAGTACAATTTGAACTGCTAATGATAGTCCTGAAAAACCAGGAAAGATTGTTTGGTAAATAAATCATTCAAACAAAAATTGTTAAATAGAAAAACCATTGTAAATCAGAGCTTAAGTAAACTGAAAAAACTTCACTGATTTTTCAATTTGAGTAGAAAAGAGAATTGTGTAAACCTGATAGAGCAGAAATTTTTAGTACACAATTTTCAATCACAGATGGTTAATACACAAAATACACTATCAGAGAATTGCTCTCAGTAAGAGAGCCTGGAGTATTTACTTGCTACTTTAAATCTTGGCACAAATGGTAATAGGGTTCTAATAGATAGTTTTAAAGAATTATTGGAAAATCTGATAATAATAAAATCAGGAATAAGCAGATATATATATTACCCAAAAATATGGTAAGTCTATTACTAAGCAATTTTAGTTGTATATTAGTCTTAGAAAAATACAGGTTCTGAGAATAGATTTTTTTTGGGGGGGGGTAACAAGGATTGAACTCAAGACCTTGTTGAGCTATCTCCCTGGCCCTCTAGGAACAGATTTATAATGAGTACAGTTTATAGTGATTAAAAAATAAGACCTCAGTAGAGAAGATTTCATGACTTACTTGATTTATGAAGAATGAAGTTTGTAATTTTCTCTAGGTTTAAAAAAATCAGATAAAACTCCTAAAGAATGGATAAAACTAACTGCAGCAAATGATTATAAATCTTGACTTAGACGAATAATTAGTATGGATTCAAACTCAGAACTAGCTTTTATAGAAAATGAAGAGAACCTAAATTTTTAAAATGGTCTAATAGCTGATATTTTATTGTTACATCAAAACTGTTACTCAGAATAAAAGAAAATACTACTCTCCCTTAAGAAATAATTTTTCTCTTTCAAAGTGAGTTGAACCAGGGAAGCCAATAGTATAAGACAGTGAGTCTGTGGGCCTAGAAAGAGAGTAGGGGAAGAGAGATACAATATAAATCTCAAAGTTCAAAGGGCTAAGAACTACAAGCTCCAATGGCTGAATACAGGATAAAATAGGCTAATGTGAATGTCCCAGTTCAAGAAGAAAGAGCAAATGCAGCCTTCCTCTGTCTTTTTATTCTATCTGGGCTCTCAGTGGATTGGATTACATTCACCCACCTTGGTGAGGGCCATCTGTTCACTCAGTCTACCAATTCAAATACTGTGACACTTTCACAGGAACATCCCAACATAATATCTTACCAGCTGTCTAGGCAACCCTGAACCCTGTCAAATTGACACACACAATTAACTTTAATGACTTTTCCTACTAGGCTCACAACTGGGTCAGTGCAGTCACTGCGAATGCATGATTTAAGAGTCCTTGCCTGTTGATCAAATTAAAAATATTTATCACATATCATCATCAGGATGAAGTGGTAAAGCCCATCAGGGGTCTTCCCACAATGTAAGTAGCAGCAACACTTTCCCCATCCTACCCCCCAGTACCACCCACCACTACAACATGGTACCTGGGTATGAAGAGCAGCCTTTGAAGGAAGAAGGGAGCGTTGAAGATTGTACTTACACCTTTATGGAGAAAAGGATGAAATGGAGCAAACAGCTAAGCCATAAGCTAGTCTTCCGGAAGGCCTCTCTTACCCTGGAAGGCAGGAGCCAAAAGAGGAAAGACAGGCAAAAATGAGATAAAAAGTGGTAACGAGGTAAAGGAAAAACAAACAGGTACACAGATGACATGAGCCATGACAAGAACATATGAATGAGAAGCAATTCCATTGAAATAACTCATACATAGTATTATAATTACAACTTTCTATATCATATATGTATTGCTTTCTGTGAAAGAGGCTAATAAAAAAGAAAAGGTGACACTTAAGTAAATCAATGTTTCTGTTCTTATATTGTCTAGAAGTCTTTAAACTCAGAATTCAGATTAGCCTATTCTTTAATCTCCTATAATGTCGAACATAGGCCAGGGGCCATCATCAAACTTCGATAAACATATGAATTACCTACAGGCACCAAAAAAGCAAAATTCCAATTCTGAGTCTAGGTTGAAAGTTGATATTCTATGCTTCTTGTGAGATCTTTAGTTGTATTTGCTTGTATATTCAGCGTCTTGTTTCACTAGCTGGCATTCTGATTCCCACCCAGAAGCTGCTGTGAGAGATTCTTTATACTTTTATTTTCTACAGTAGTTTCTACTTTATACTTTATACTTTCTAAAGTAGTTTCTACTTTATACTTTATATTTTCTACAGTAGAAAAATGTGGTATAATCTAGATAGAATCAGATTGTGTGTAGAGATAAGTTATTTTCTCCCTTTGTTAAAATTTGTTTTCTCTAATATAAATTGTAACAGCTATAGCTGTGGTATACTACATAGATATTTTCCTTTCTTACTAATTAGTAGTAGTGAGATGTTTTTATGCTTGAATGCTGAGGAGGATTCTAGAAAGTAGTTTTAGGGAAGCCAAGAGTGTCAGAAAACTGTAAAATTAAGCAAGAGATGAGGGTTTCCATTCAGGTCTTCCCCTAAGTGACCTGTTGACTAGATTAAAATCAGTAAACCTCTCTGGGCTTAAGTTTTCTCAGCTGTTAAATTAACTTGACCTTTCCAGCTCTTACTCAATAATTTTTAAAGAGTGGATGGGGGGTGGGGTCATATACTCTATCTGGGCTTGTGGAAGTATAGTAATCATATGATTCTTGATTGATACATGACTGACACTTAAAACTGCTTCTGTTGAAAGCAGTTCATCTTGGCCTCTTACATGGTATTTCTGTCAGGAAAACATAGCCAGACAAGTTGAAATTTGCCCTTAGAAGAATGCAGGTGATTATAAAAAGTATTAGTGACTCAGAAACCAAAAGCTAAACAGTTCTTATGACCTGAAGCTTTATTGATAAAACATTTCACACCTAGTACTGGTTGTTGGCTAAAAGTCCAGGACCAAATCACTGAAGCTTGAACACCTAGATCACTGCAGTCTTTTCCCTAAGTACTGACTTGGGTAATTACTGTGGTTCATGCCATATCCCAACTGTCTACTTCACTCCCAGCTCAGAATAGAGTTATTTTAAGTTTGATGCACAGAACATATATTTTTGCATGCATTAATATGAACTCTTTTAAAAGTTAAAAGTTCCATCAGTAAATGTGGCCACCCTTTAATTATTTTCTGGATTTTTGAATTAAGGTTTTTCAGTTTTAGAGGAGGCAGGAATGCCTTTTGGCAAAGAATAATTTATTTAAATTTATTATAGATAAATTTACTTATAATAAAGTATATAAATATGTTCATTCACATTTCAGCCTTAGACTCAAACCAACTTCAAAATGAAAACAATGCGTCTTGCCTGGGCTTTTGCATTATTATCCATGACATGAGAATCATAAAGAAGACAGAAAAAAAAAAAGAAAAGAAAGACTTTGTGCTAGTAGTTATCTGTTCCTACATAACAAGTTATCTGACCTGCCTCCTAGCTCACTCCCTTATGGTTGCTTCCTGCCTTTTGGCCATAATTCCTTGCTACCTACTCTTCTTCATAGAGCAGCTCCCAGGATGGCAGCTACTTCTGTCAGAGTAAGGGAAGCAGCAAGAGAGGGAGTGCTAATTAGACTAAAGCCAGAATGCTCTGTAGTCTACTCAAAAAGTGACAGCCCATTGCATTTTACCATATTCTATTCATTAGGAAGAAGTCACTAGATGCAGCCACCCTCAAGGACACCAATGTCAAGAGGCTGGTGTCACTGGGAGCCAGATCAGAAGCTGCCTGCCACAGTCTGTGGTTAGATTTCCTCCTGTGCTGATGCTAGCCAAACTTTCACAGTTAGCGCTAGAGTTTTAAATGATTCTCAACATCGAAATATGCAAACGGCATGCCTCCCTTCCAGCAATGCCAGCGTGGTGGTTCTGGTCAGCAGTATAGGCAAAGTCCTGTCTGAAAGAATACATCAGTTGCTTCTAACCACCCCTTTTGAATAGAGTACCTTTCCCCTCTTCATTGACCTAGAACTTCTAAAATGCCATGAAGTCTCCTCTAAAGTCCACTGAATAGTCATCTCCTCTAATTGTAATGTTTTTTAACTTTATCGAAATCTCCTTTTATCGGAGCTGGGCAGGTAGCTCAGTAGAATAGTTGCTTATGTGGCAAGCACAAGGTGCTGAGTTCAATCTCCAGTACCCCCACCCAAAAAAAAAATCATTTAGCAACATCCATGAAACAAAATTTTTATGTGTGAACATAAAAATTCCTTTTCATATTACAAATTAACATTTATTCATATGTCTGTTACATCAAAGTTTCACAAACACTGATGTTAACTATTTTGTTTTAGACCTTTTAATATTTGCTTTTTAAAGAATCATGGGAAAATAACCTCCATATTTCCTGTAGAAATCTCTTATGTGTTGATGAAAATTTTCTCCATTGTGCCTATTAAAAATCCTAATCCTGCAATCATGATTTTATGTTCAAATCTGTTTATATCTTATCTTGTGCTTCATTTGCTAAGTATAACTCAAGACTATAATACATTGTGTGAAAGGTAAGAAATTCAAAAGCCACAATATCCAACATGATCTCTTGGGGGGGTCCTAAGGAGTAGGCTATCTTGGTAAGAAGCACAATAACAGCTTACTTTTTGAACAGCAGGGCACAAGACGTTAAATAGCACTTTAGAGGAAAGAGAAAAGACATGTGACCAAAATGTTCAGAGAGATAGAAACAGAGGAACTGAATAACATATAGCAGCTATTAAAAAAAAAATCAGATGGTGACATAAATGGAAAGCCACCAGCCATATAGTCTCCTGAAAAAAAATGTGGTATGATTATAAATTAAGCAGAAAAAGAATAGAGAAGAGACTAATGCAGCTAGTAAATCCAAAGGAGGATTTTTCTTTTTTTGTAAAGAAGATGGAAATGGAGCACATGTCTTTAAATTGCTTTGAGAGCATATAATACAGCTCTGTAGGAAGGGTAGTATGTTTCTTCCTCAGTTTTTTCTCTCCCAGATTACTTTCCAGATTTTTCCATGTGTCTCTAATGTCAATAATCAGAGTCTCTGAGGATCTGTTGAGTGGGTTGAGGGTCAGTAGTGCCTCACTGCCAGGTAGAGATCAGCCTCTGACCTGAGGCATGGAACATCCAGGGAGCGCTGGTCTGGGCCACGAGGCAGGCAGGGAGAGCAGGGATGGCCTCAGTGGAGCTCTCAGGCAGATCTGCTTCCTTTTACTGGGAAGTCCAGGGCAGGGCAAAAGTATCTCACTCATATTTCCTCCATCCATTTGCTAATACATTCTCCTGACATAAGTAGCCCCACTAAATTCCTTTTTCCTCATCACTAACTCTAAAATGACAATTTAAGGATTATCTTTTCTGCTGCTTACCATGAAACATGGCTCCAAAGCATTTTGTTGTAGATTTCTAAGCTTAACCACATAGCTCACAACTGAGTGGATAATCAATCATTCTATGACTAAATCCATCTGGAACAAATTTGAAGAAGTGGCCATGTAGGTTTCTTTTGGGGAAAAAAAAAAAAAAGAACAACAAAACAGTACCAAAACAAGAGTTGATTTTTTTCAAAGATTCAAGAGGAAAAAACTTGTAAAACTTGGCATGATGTCCCTCCAACCATGCATGTTCTCCCCATAGGATTTGTGCTATCTTCCATCTTGTCCCCATTTTGCATCTCATGTCTTCCACAGAGGCCATCTATAAATGCACTGGAGGAGCCTGTACATCCCGAGAGTGAGATCATGATCACTTATAACATAGAAAGGAATGAGGACATGGTATGGCCAGATTGTCACCATGAGCTCATGCTGATCTTAAATTCCCAAACACAGGGATGAACTGGGACCAAAAGAGCTTGTTTTCCACCCAGTCTTTGCTGGTTCACTACTTCTGCCTTGCAGGCTTTCAAAGCTAATTTAAGTATTGAGAGCCTTGGTTTTTGAGAACTTAATTTTTTCCTTCTTCAGACCCCAAATTGTTAATATAAATTTCAGCTGAATTTCTCCACAAATTCCCTGAATCTGTAATGTTTATGCATTCCCGTATTCAGTTTGCAGTCTTTTATTTATCATGCATTGACACATTCAATTACTATGTGTTCAAGTTGTACTAAATGTTCAGACACATTGTCCCTCTTGCAGGGACTTTTTGAACTATCTGAAAGGGTCACCTTAGAATTTTAAAAGATTAAAGGATACCAATAAGTCAGTTCAATGATTCCAACAATATAATTGAGATTTTCCATTTGTATATAATCAGTGGTACGTGGTGCTTACCTAACTGCTCTGAAACAGCCAGAGGAAGTGGTATTTGCTGTAACAGTTAGCCTATTAGGATGTTTCAGAGAGATCAGACAGCCATGAAGGGTGTGCTGGGTGCAAGGAGACCTGAGAAGGACAGGTGGTCTTTGTTGGGTGCACAACCTGGTGATAGCACAGAGAGAGTACTGTGTCTCTGTAGAGAGGGAATAGGAGGCCCCTGTGTGTGCAGCTCAGAACAAGATTGGGAAATTTATTAGAAGACAGTTCATATATCTGTTCCTCTGGTAAAACCCTGACTAGAACAGAACCTCAGTTCTTGGGTAAGCCACTTAGATTTAGTGCATTCTTAGTTGGAAGATGTACAGAAAAATTAAGCATACACATATGGTTAAATATCTTCAACCCTAAACAAACTGAAGGAGGCAGGTAAGGAGAAGCTCCAGGCCAGTTTGATTTCTAGAAAAGTGAGTGACTTTCTCAAGAAAGAATGGCATCAATTTCAAGAACCTGTATGAAGCAGCAAGGCTAATAGACCTAAACTGGACCAGCAACTATTGTCGAGGTCATAATAAGTAATTTAGTATTATTCTTCTAGATGTGCCATGAGGCAGAACCTCCTCCTCTCCGAACTTCTTTCTGCCCTCGTTCAGCACCTCTGAAGGCAGATTGGAGCCAGGCATGGTGGAACACAAATGTAATCCCAGTGCTTGGGAGGCTGAGGAAGAAGAATCACAAATTTAAGGCCAGCCTGAGCTACATAATGAGTTCAAGTGCGCCCTTAAATGATCTTCCCAATTATCAGCCTTTCTACCTCACACCTATGTTCATTAGTTGCAAATGTAGGTGAACTACAAGTGTTCATTAGTTGCAACACATGAATAGAGGAATATGGAGCAAAATTCTAACCACAGTAGTACCTTGGTTAACAAGCTTAGTTCGTTCCACAACACTGCAAAAGAAGGCCATGTAGGTGTTTGTGTGGAAAGGATGGCTATAGTCATGGTCATCACCCAGAAGCAGAGTTTTCAAACAAAAACAAAACTTCACCAAACTCTTCTATTGGTGAACCAAGTAGTTCACAAACAGAAGCATTTGTGACCTGAGATATCGCTGTGTCTAAACATAGACTGTAAGCAGTAATCACTCTCATTATAACATTAAGACCTTTCCAGATGCAATGAACTTATCCTAAACAGAGCCAGACCCTGACTGGTAGATTTTCACAATTAGCAGAAATTATAGGGCTGGCCAGATAGCTCAGCAGATTAAAGCTACTGCTTGGGCAGATGCAGGGACTAGGGTTTGATCCCTGCCTGCCATTCCAGCCCCACTTCTGGGACATGCTGAGACAGTCCAAGTGAAGTCACCCTCTTTTCACACAAAAGCATTAAATGCACAAACCATGTCATTTACTTTTTAAATTTATTTTTAAGTTATAACAACTAAGTTGCATAATGTTATAATATTAGGACTGAGATAAGTTTCTATACAGTGGAGAAAATATCTCAGCTCAAGGAAAAGTTAGTGAAGTCAAATCTCTAAAGTCCACTCACCTGTATTGTTTCAAGTTGCTTCTGTGTCTCCTCCACAGAGACTGGAACTATAGATCTTAAAGGATTTTACTATTTGAGGTATGTTCCATTTTAGAACTTGTGCTAAAATTTATTTGCCTCAAAAACAAAATTGAAATTCAGACTTTGCAGAAACTCCCTGCAAAATTCTTCATATTCACCTTATGTGGTAGGCTATCCTCTGATCTTATAAAAACTCATTGTTATTTCTTTTATGACAATTTACAATATTGATATACAGTAAAGTAATATTAAAGGGATCAAATATTGTTTTGCCTCTTTATAATATAGCAATAGTATATAATATGACAATCCTAGAATTTGTACATCAGAAGTAATAAAGAACCCAATCACTACACTGTACCAATGTTGAGGCTATAAGGTTATGGAGGCCACTGATAGGTGATCAGGGTTATTCTATTAGTGGTTTCCTCGTGAAGAAGGTCAAACTCATTATTTCGAGAAAAATTGATCTAGGACTCAATATCTTAGTCTTCATGGGGGGCTCCATTAAAGGTGGGGTGCAAGCAGCCATCAGGAGCTTCATCGAGTCAGTTGACTACAGAGAGAGCAATCGTGCTGATGCCTTTCCTCGACAAAGGCAGTGTGTGGGTGCAGCTCTCCTGAAGGCCAGCTGGATGAGCTGTAATCTCACGTTAGCCAAAGGAACCTGGGAGAAGAAGCTTAACAACTGTAGACAGGAGAACTTTGAAAGGGAATCTGGTAAGGTAGATGGACAGAGGCAGGATAAGTGGCAAGGGTGTCTTTCGTGGGAGCAGATAGCCTGGCTGATGGAGGAGGTCCTATAAGGTATACTAGTGAGTTGGAGCCCAAGTAGAAAACCATTTTATATAGACTGATGGGCAGTGTTGAAGCTAACATTCAGACCAATCATGCAGAACCTTATGTATTTTATTAACATCTGTCTATGCAGTAGCAGCCAGGTCTTGGAGCCCCAAGAGGCTGACAGCAAGCCAGCCTCTTTGAAAAGGTGAAGACTGGGGGATGATATAGTTCAGTGGTCTAAAGTGCCTCCTTAGGCAAGCTTAGGCAGGTGCAGGAGACCTTGATTCAATCCTCAGCACTACATGCCACACCAGCCCTGCCCCTCAGGGTGAGCTGAGCCTGCCCCCACAAAAACACGAAGATTGCAGGGGAACTCCTCCCAGGCTTTGGAGGGTTGCCCCAGGATCAGTGGCCTTGGGATAGAGAAGAAGCACCTATGATCATTGCCCAAGAAATAGTACCCAGAGCCTGCAGACCAATAAAAAGCATCTGTCACACCACTGTGAATGTAGTAGCAGTCAGAGCCTCCTCAAAAGAATGGTCGGATGCAAAATTGAATGTTAAGTAGGAAACAGTCAGAAATTAAAGATGACATATAAAAACACCAGCGTAGTTACCCACTGATTTGTCACACTACTACCACGCGTAGGTTATTTTTCTCTGTTATACCCTTAATATCAGAATAAGAAACACATATATGTATGTAATTTACCCAGAACCATAATGAAATCATTTAGAATCATTTGATATTCAAAATCATGTCTTATTAAAAAATATACTTTTCTCATATCCCATAGGTTTATTGTATTAAAAAGCAAAAGCTAGGAGCTAGGGAGATAGCTTGGGAGTCTAAGTGTCTGCCTGGCAATTGCAAGGATCTGGTTCAATCCCCAGTACCACATACCAGGCCAGCCCCAGAACCCTCGGCATGTGGTGCTAGCCGTTGAAACCAGGCATGGTGGCAACCATCTGTAACTCCAGTGTTGGAGAGGCTGAGCCAGAAAGATTACTATGAGCCTCAGGTACATAGCAAGACCCTCTACCAAATAAATAAATATAAATAAATAAATAAAATTTTAAAAATAACCAAAGGGCTGGCAAGATAGTTCAGCACACTAAGCACCTGCATCAGCAAGCACAGGGACTGGGATTTGCTCCCCAGCACCACAGGCTGCAGTGGCCTCATCTCTAGGCATGCTAAGCCTGCCACTGAGACCAACTGGGTGTGGTGCTGCACAACTTTAATCCCAGCAGTGGGAAGGCTGAAACAGGAAGATCACTATGAGTCCGAGCTGCATAGAAAAAACCCTGTACCAAATGCAGTTTTTTTAAAAAAAAAACAAATCTAGAGCCAAACCAAACTGTATGTCACATGATTGAATGCATGTTAATTCACTCTATTCAAGTTAGAGTCTAAGTGTGAGACTTGTTCAGAAAACAATAGCCAGGGTTCCTTGTCCTGTCTTTGTATGCTGTTATTTCACCCACACTATAAATTGTTTTTTGTTTGTTAACTAGCTCTGTGTGAATGGTGACTTCAATGTCCTTGACATACAATATAATAAAAATTGCTTGCTGAAATTTGTATCTTTCATATATTTTTTTCATAGCTAGAACTTGTTTATACAGTTATTCCTTGGAGTTCTGTGTAGGTTCTAACACAAGCTCTAGTTCATGTTATGTTTGTGAAGTCTTTATTTTTTAATTTTTTGTTTGCATGGTTACGGTACGCAGTGATTACATTCATCTTGGGGAGTTGGTACATGAACATAATACATGTTAATTCTTTCTGCTGTCCTTTGCTAACTGCTTGTCTTTATAGTCATTAACTCCATTGCCAATGAATGGATCATATAATCACAAAATATTTTCCTATCACAAAATATTATGGAATGCAAAGGAAGGCTGGATTATTTTTGTTTTATCAGATTGCTTTAATTTTTTTTAAAAATGTATCTGAGCCAGCCATAATATAAAATAGCAATAGTAGTAGTAGTAGTAGTAGTAGTAGTAGTAGTAGTAGTATTTTGTTGTTATAGGGTCTCACTATACAGCTCAGACTCACAGTGATCCTCCTGCTTTCAGACTCCCCAGTCCTGGGGTTATAGGTGTGCACCACTATGCCCAGACTCTGTGGCTGGCTCATCCCTCCCTAGGGGCAGGGTTGACATGGCAGGTGGTGCCGGGGATTGAACCTCGGTCCCTGCACTTACCTAAGCTTGTCTAAGCAGGTGCTTTAGTCCACTAAGCTATCTCACTGGCCCTAGGTTGCTTTTATTTTAATGTTTTCAATTTCCCTATTGAGAAATAACTTTAAGAAAGGAAAGCCTATCTCATATCCATTCATCTGGAATAGGTAAAAGATGGAAAGATCACACAATACTGTGGTATTCGTTCTGATTACATTTTAGTCACAATGGACCACATTTAAGACATGACACTAAGCCAAGAAGTGAAGAAATGATGCTTAATTGTATGGAAATTCATATGAAAACTGTTAGAAATCATGATTTTTGTGATTTTTCTTGTTTCTTTCTATCTGTATGCAATAGAGTATCATCCTCATCCGCTACCAACTTATAGCTTTTTCTTGTAAGTACAACTTACTGACTGCTTCCTCTGGAGGTGCTACTGGGGTGTGTATTATTTTGATCAGTCCTCAGAATCACATTATGAAATAGGTATCAATCCCTATTGATAGACACAGTGGCAAGATTTGCTGCTAAATAGCATTATTAGGTCTTATAGGTCATATAACAAAAACAGAATGTTGCTTAGTTTTGAAGAGACCTGTGAGACTCTAACATCCATGTCTCACATACACTTCTGCCTCAATCAGATTTCTCTCGTGAGCTGCATAAGAAAAAAAGAATTTATTTTGCAGTTTTCAGTCTTTTTAAAAAGATCAAACCCTCCCTTAAGCTCTTAATTCATGGTATAATAAATTATACACAATTTTTTTCTAGCCAAAGCAATACTAAAGAAAGCTAGTTTAAGCAACTACAGAAAGGTAAAATCTCAGCTAAAATAATATAGAACTTAAAAATATTAGCAGTGGGAGAATACTATGACTCCTTTACTTCTGAAAAACCACAAAAAAGAGCTCTGTAATTGAAGGTCTCTGAGGGGGATGTCCTTACACCTATCTGACAGTTTCCCATTCATTCACATTAACCACAAGTGCGCCTGGAGCCAAACACTTTTAGTTAAAGATTTCCATAAACAAATGATTACATTTCTAGGGGAAAATAATCCTAGGCTATTTTCTTAAATTAATGAAATGAATAGCTCAGATTTTCCATCTTCTTCCAAAATGAAGCCTTTGGATATAATGGACTTTATGGATATGCTGAATGTAGTAACCAAAGTATATGAGAGCTAGGAACATAGAGGTTTTTCATCTTTGTTTATTCATGCCAAAAAATTCTCTTTAAGACTGGCTTAGCTTGCCATCTACTTTTAATATGTCAGCTGTGCAACTGGCACAGATGCATGTGCCTTTGTACTCAACCAACATAGAAACCAGGTATAGAACATGTTTTCCCATGAGATTTTTTAAAATTTAATTGCCAAACAGACATTAAGCTACTTTAAATTCCTGACAAGTGGGTAGCTTTAAAGGATAGTAGTACCTTTAAGCACGGAAGAGAACTTTTATTCATTCACTTGGCTGGCAGAGCCATTTAATCCTGTCTAGAAAGATGAGCTGTTTTTAGACTCCTTTGATCTTACAAAGGAGAAGCAGGGAGAAGTTTGGTGAAATATGAAAAGAAATACAAGAAGAAATAGAGAGCTATGACCCTGACCCCAGGAAAGTAAGAGCATGTTATTCAGAGCTGCATTTTAGAGAGGAGAGAAGAGATTAGATCTGGAAAACAAACACTTTCACTCAAGAATTCATCAAAGTAATCCTGATTTCAGATTCTTAAAACCTTAGCAAATACATACTCCAAAGTTATCACCACTCTCTTCCCTACGGAAATGTAAGATAAAGTACCCCAGGTTCATTTAAAAGTCCAAAGACTATTTTATGTGCTAGCCTTTAGGCTTGAAACACACATGGATTAGTGGTGGTTTTATTGAACGGTATTTGTGGCTTTCCTGTATTACAGTTAGGCTTTTCTTTAACTAATATCCAAGAGTTATTTGAATGTTTATTTCACAACAATGAAAGTTTTAACACAGAAGGAAATTAATTTTACCAGTAAATTAAAGTGAAGCATGTGTGATAATTCATGAATACCTTGGAGAAAATGACAACTATAGTACGAACTTGGGGCAAAACCAAGCCCAATATCTCTTGGTTTAATGATAATTTATGAAACACTGGGCACAATCTGATGGTTGCTCACATCTAACATTTTGATCACTGAATGATATTTACTTTAGCAGGAGGAAGAGAAAAGGGTCTTCCTCTTTGAAAATTCCTTAATAGAGGACAAGAAATAATAAATAAAAGACTGCTTAACTGTTCTGTCCAAAGTAAAGAAATAAACTAAGCAGTCACCTAAGACATTTCTTTGCTACATTTTATCATCAAGAAAGTTTTTCAACTGTTAGAAGATCAGTTATTAGAGTATAAAAGTTAACTTTACAATTAAACAAAATTGTGTATGTGAACCATGTATCAAATGAGAGAAAATGCACTATAGATATTCAATATTACTGAATCCTCACAATTTTCTCTATTAGAGAGGTTACAGCACTTATTTTTAAATTTCTTATTTATCATCATTATCAAGCTTAGAGAAAAGCTAATTGGGCACCACAACATTCACTATCCAAATTTAATAACTTTTAACTCTGCTTTATTTTTATGCAGCACCTTAATACCATTTTAAAATACTAGTCAAATCCCTGACCCAGTGCTGAGCTCCGTTTCAGCCAGTTATGCATTTTCAGGGGCAGGAAGCTTATTAATTCCTACGACATTCTACTGGTCTATTGAAAGGAACAATTAATGCTTAATTTTTTCCTCTTTTTAATGTTTTGACCAATTTTACATACGTATATTTGACAGTCTGAACAACTAATTTGAAGACAGAATATGCAATATGCAATATAACAATCATTGTTGAATTCCTATCATTTTGTTTAGTGAAATTCTGTACTGTTTCTAATGTTTTTTATAGTATTACTTGTTACCTTTTTTAAAAAATGTCTGTGAGGCTGGGTATATAGTTCAGGGCACAAGCATCTGCTGGCAAGCAGAAGGTCCTACATTAGATTCCTAATACCTCCCCAATAAATAAATAAATAAACAAATAAATGCTTGCATAAGACTAAAATCAACTTCCCTTGAATTTCTGTTCATTTACTTTGGTTCTACCTTCTAAAAATTCATGGTCTAGATATTTTCCTTATTCTATAAATAGCCCTTCACAAACCTAAGGTCAACTCTCACAGTTAACTACTACTCTTGTAGAATATCCACAAGACAAAGATGAGGATGACACAAGGAGAAAGGGGGAGGCATTTGTTCACACAAATTTTGATATGCAATATTTTCATTTTCATTCAGTTTGTAATATCCTCTAAGCTCAATTTTGTCATCTTCTTTAAATCATGAATTGCTTTGAAGCAATGTAATTTGTATAATCTATACGCTACAGTTCTTTGAAACTTATTTATGTTTTCTTTAAGGCCACACAGCCGACTTTTATTTTTTCAATGTATTTGGTACGAGGTGTCACTATATAGGTGGGAAAATAGTGACACTACTGTTTTCAGCCTCCCCAAGGATGGGATTATAGGTCTGTGCTACCACATCTGGGTTTGGTGGCTTTCTCAGCGCATCTGGGGCTGGGGACAATACAGCATGTGGTGCTCAGGATCGAACCCTGGTCTCTGAGGTTGCTTAAGCAGGTGCTTATTCCTCTGAGCTATCTTGCTGGCTGTACACAGCCAATTTTTAATGTTATCTTGATCTCAACATTTAAAAAGCTTGGACTGGGGAGATAGCTTAATAGAATAATCATTTATTTGTCTGGCAAGAGCAAGGCCCTAAGTTCAATCCCTGGTACCGCAAAAAAGAAAAAAAAAATTAAAAGCTTGTGTATTCTGTGCAATGCTTTTAGCAATTAATTCCAAATTTTAAATCATATTATTTACATTTTCTCTTCATTTCTGAAAATGTATGCTTAGGCTTTCAGTTGCTGGGAGGTATATATTAAAACCTTAGTATAATTCTCTGTCTTACTTCTAATTATCTCCACTTTTGCTTTATGTATATTGTGACTATGTGATTAAATACATTTAAATTGAGAGCGTCTGTTTTTCCTGATGAACTAAAATGTTTGTTAGTAAGTAGATATCATAGGTAGCTATATATTTGTACTTCTATTCACTAATGATCTCTTTACCCCTTAAAGTACACTGTGACATTAAAATTCCAAAGCAAACTTTCCTTTGGTTAATGTTTACTTGGCATATTTTCCATTTTTCCTTTTTTTTTTTTTTTTAATGGCCAGCTCAGTTTCCTTTTAATATCTGTCATATTTAAATTATGTCTTTTTAATTTTATGTATTTATTTATTTATTTATTTATTTTCTTGTTTCAGAGCCTTTGTTTATTCACTCATCTTTATGGCCGGCTCAGCCCCCTCGCCTGAGGGCAGGGCTGGTGCAGCACGTGGTGCCGGGGATCGAACAGTGGTCCCTAAAGCCGCCCAAGCTTTCCCAAGCAGGCGCTTTAGACCACTGAGCCATCCCACCGGGCCCCTAAATTATGTATCTTGAAACAAAAATACTTGAAAGTTTTAATCAATCTGACAATTTTTTTTTTTTTTTTTTTTTTTTTGGTGAGAGCATTTAGATTTAGTGCATTAATATTAAGCATAGTTACCAATATGTTTAGATGTAAAGCTATTATTTCCACAGCTCTCTTCCTGTTTCCCCATATTTTAGCTTCTTTTTTCTTGGCTTTTTTCTAAGTTGATAGATTATTTTATATGATTCCATTTTCTTTGTATTACTAGTTTGACATTTTATTTATTGTTATTCCTGCATTCTTTTATTATTCCTAGGGATGACTTATATTAGCATCTATAACTTATCCAAATCTAGAATAAATTAAAGGATGTTTTGTTTTGGAGTACTAGGGATTGAACTCAGGACCTTATGCTTGCCAGAAAGGACCTTATACCATTGAGCTATTTTCCCAGCCCCTAAATCAGAAGTTTTAACCCTTCCTAAGTAGTATAAAAACCTTAAAAAAATGTGTGAATTCCATTTACCCTCCTGACAAGCTACATGGTATTATTCTCATAAATTTTAATTGTAGATATTTTTAAAACCTCCAATTCTTTCCTATTGCTATTTTATTTGGTTAGTACTCATTTAGATTTACCCATATATTTGTCTTTTTCTTTGCTCTTTATTATGCTGGAATTTTGAATCAAAAAGAAAAACACCATAATTAAATAAGAATTTGGTGAGTCCATTGACTCCCACACTTCATCTAGGAAAACATCTAAGGAACACTATACAGAAATATCACAAGATGTTATGAAATGGACAAGAAAATGCACACAAAAAGTTAACGTGCTCCAGAGGCAAAAAGTACAAAGATAATCTTTACTGACAAAGTTGTAGGCAATTATTGAGTTGGAGAAGGATTGCCAAGTTACATTCACCAAATTTGGTTGTCTGCCTCAATTCAGTGGGCACAAAAATTGCTTATGTTGAATGAACAAGTATAATGTAATTGGTTTCTTACAATTAGGAGGTCACCAAGCTATGCTTGTTATAATTGGCATTGCCATAGCCAGGGGCTTTTGTGACCCCAAGTGATGATTTGCCTAAAGGAGTGTGCCAAGAATGTGTGTTCTTTTGGCTGGGGAGACTGACTAATCTGGCTGTAAGGCTGTAGGGAGGGAGGCCAAGAATCAAGTCATGCAGTGCTTGGTAGACACCATCATATTTAGTCGGTCTTCATTCAATTCAAATCACAGATTTAATTTGGAGCCAGATAGGTAGGGTATGGGAGGGAAGTAAGATGAAATAGGACATCAGGAAAACACAATTGAAGTATCAATACCCAGGCATCCCTCTACAATGGGGAAGCATAATTCCTGTAAAGGCCATGCACTATGAAGCAGGTCTCCAGCCTATGCACAGTAAATCAAAGCCTTCCCACAGAGGACTTTTAATTCCTAATTGTTGAGTCATTCCTAAGCATACAAGGATGGTACTGTATTGTTTCAAAATACAGTCTTACTCCACAAATTTGGAGACTGCTCATTGGTTTTAGCATCTCAAATTCCAGGCTATATTTTCTCAAACAAAAATCAAAAAATTTAATGAATAGGTTTAAGAAGAGAAAGAGGAGTTTAGCTGTACATAACATATTTACAGAAGCACCAGAAGATAATCTGTTGATGTGAAGCTGCATTCATCTGCTTTCTTTAAGTTTCTGAAATTGCAACCTTCTCTTTGCTAGTGTGTGAGAGGCCTGAAGAGCAGCACTGATGCATTGTCTTCTTGCTTGTACTTCTACTTCACCCTATTCCTGATTGGTTCATTTGAGCTTTGTGTAGCACAGATGAGTCCCAGACTGGTCATGCGCAGGCACCAGTTGGCCTCCTTCCCGCATTTAGGAACAGTCTAACCCTATACAGTCACACTGCAAATGAGAACTATTGTGCACAGACAAAACAAGGTGAGCAGAGACCCTTACCAGTGCAAACCTGTTATCATTTCTGGAAAAGCAACTCCAGTACAGGTTGCTTAGTTTTTCCATATGTGAATACTGCATTTGAAGATTTTGTTAAGGACTTCCAGGACATTTGATTCATCACTCTAAATTTAACAAAGAAAGTGAATATCGAGGAGGCTGATATTTGTTCATTTTGGTGGTATTTGTGCTTATGATTTTAAAAATACTAAATTATTAATAATATGCCTTGGCAAAACTGGTAAGAATCTAGAACTATGAATCTAAAGCTAGCCATTGATAAAGACAGTTCTCTTCTGTTACTTAATATCAGTATTTATTTTCTCGACTAGAACTGCTTAGCTTGGGTGAATTCTAGCTGATAATTTTAGAAGGGTGAAAAGCTAACTAGAACTGGGCATTTGGCCCAGATAAATTTGATTCCAGTACTATGAAGAAAGCAGCTAGGGAACTAGAAGTCTTTGACAAAAATTGTTGATAATTGGCTAAGGACTAGGGAGGCAAACAAAACTTGGAGGGCTATGAATGTTATTCTAAGTAAAAGAAAGGCACAGGAGAAAAATCAAGGAACTGCAATATTAGCAACACTTTCTTTAGTGCTAAGAAAAAATATAAAATATATTTGACTATGGCCAAACATCAGCTACCCAGAACTTTTAGGCACTAAGTTGTTCTGAAGACCTAAATAACAGAAGCAGAGTGGAAAGTTTGGATTCAAGTTTGTGTTTTGTGTGATTTTTAGGCAAGTCACTGCAGAGTTTACATTTCAGCCACACCAACCTTCCTCATCTGTTAATGGTGGATGAAGCTATCACTGCTCCACAGGGCAGTTATTAGGATCAAGTTAGAGACTTTGTAAATCTCATTGCTTAATCAAATAATAGATTTTCTCATATTTCATGTGTCTATTTTCTACTAATTAGTTTTAAAATTTTAACAAATCTGTATATGATGCTACCTAAATATTGCACATTCTTTTAAGATTTCCAACAATATAATTTAAGAATTACTCAGGTTATAATTATCAATAGCCATTATTAGATTAATCAGCAGCAAAACAATGAATGTCCTTAGCTCCTAGTAAGATACCTCCTACTTTCCCCCGAATAACCATGACATCTTCATCCAATGAGTCCTTTTTTGAAGAAAAGTATCGCTGATACCTATGGCCCTAGATCTCAAGGCAATGACAGAATCAGAATGATTTCAGTCCCCTTCCTCCTGTTTCAGCACGTTCCTTCCCTAGTGTACAGTGGATTATACAGAAGGAATTCTGGATTATTTCTTAAGCCTAAAATAGTGCAAATTAGAAAAGACTAAATGGTACTTGACAGCATTTAAAATGCAGATGATTTTTGCTCCCATAAACACACAGAAGTGTCTGTGTTGTTCTAAGTTATCAAGTTATGGGAAGAACATTGCAGAGATTAAAATGTTGCATAAGGCAGAGAAAGCAGCATGAGTCAGGGGTTTGGGAAATATGAGTCAGACAGAAAGGAAGGAGCCAAGCAGAGAGAATAAAGGCTTAAGCAAGTACTTAATGGATACCACCGTCATGTGGACACCGTCACCTCCATTAGCTGTGAGAGAAAAGCAGATACATGGCTCCATCAACTGGGGATCAATGTGATAAAGAGGCTAGGAGGAAGAACTGAGCAAAGATTATACTGGATCAGTTAAAGCGTCGAAAGTTGCCAAAGTCAGAAAGAAAGGAGGGAAGGAGATCATGGACTGATTTTCAAGAGACGAAGGAATCACCAAATATTTCCATTAGCTGTTCTTAATATATTAGAATGATGAAATGTGTTGTGATATTTTAGGAAGCACATTCTATTATTTTGTTCTTCTGTAATGTTAACATTGGGCTATGACCGCGCAGAACAGAGCTACTCACTGTGATATTCAATCCAAACTCTCTAATCCCGCCCTTAAGGCTCCAAATTTTGCTTATGACTTAAGTGAGCATTTTATGGGCATTGTCTGCTACATAGTGCACCAGGCTCACACACTGCCCCTCTAGCTGTGCTAACTCCAGTTCTTCGCCGTTCTTCTCATGCAGAGTAGCTGAGTCTCCTTGAAGTTTTCTGTGTGACCTGCCTTCTGATAAACAGCCTTTGTTTCCTGCTGATCCCTCAGTCTCATGTTCTTCAAAGTGGGACTCCGAATCCACCTCCTGTGCTGAAGTGGCTGTGGCTCTTCACCTCTGATCTGACCTCTTCATCCTTTGTAGGCTCGCACTTACGTACTCAGTTCCTTTACATTATTTCCACTTGCTGACCTCTTGATAATTTTTCTGTTTCTCAGGTCTTGCCTGTTACCCTGCCTTATACATTTTAGTAGCATTGGGTTAAAATTCTGATCCTGTTTTCTTCAATTCTGTGAACTAATTCTCAGCAAACGGTAATGACTCATTCACCCATTTGTTAAACAAAAGCTGAAAACTCAGTATGTGTCATGCACTATACCAGGCACTAAAATACAGAAAGAAGGCAGAAGTTTCACCCTCAAAGACCTGGGAATCTAGGGCTCAGGACATATGTTAATAGATTGTCTATAAAAGCCAAGGAGCTTAACTGTCAACAACAAATTATAGATAATTGAAAAGCAAAATAAAAAGTTCTTCCTCAGTGTACTTGTGTCTCAGGAAATCCATGATTGAACTGAATCATAAGGCATTGCTTTGGCCTATGCAATTTCACTTTTCAATATAAGAAACCAATTTTGCTTGCAAACCATTGAGATGCCTGCAATAGGCAATGTTACTGCTTTACTGTTAGTAATTTTTTATTGCATTGGATTTTCTGCTATTTATGACAAATAGAAATGTATAAAAGTAGAAAATACAAACATAAGAGTTTAACAATGTATAATTTTCTTTTTTCTTTCTTTTTTTTTTTTTTTTTTTTGCGGGACTGGTGTTTAAACTCACAACCTTGCACTTGCCAGGCATGCACTTGTGCCATGGAGCTATCTCCCCAGCCCCTTGTATAATGATCTTGATAAGACTTTATGTAGATGTAGAAACAAGCAATAACAGGATCTCCAAGTATAATCTTTAAAACAAAACTATGCTATTTAAATAAACTAATGAATGAACACTATAACTGCAGAAAGTTTAAAGTTCAGTCTATCAGTAGCCCACATATTAGACAACCTGCTAAGTGAGGGGAGAGTAAAAGTAATCCAAACTATAGCGCCAGCAGCCACATATAGAAGTTAATAGCTAATTTCTGGTAATACAGGTTACTTTTTCTGACCATTTTGTAAATCCAAGAGAGTACAAAGTTTACTAGTCTGTGAATACTAGGCTATACACATCCTGTTTCAACTTTGTTTGGTTTTGATAGAGAAAGGAAAAAATTATACTGCCAGTGAAGATAATCATATTTTGGTGTTCTGTTTGTTTTTGTTAATTACTTTCACTTACTAAGTATTTTTTTATGTGATCCTTCTTTTTATTTTATTTTTTAAAGAATACAAAATAGTAAAAAAAAAAAAAAGCATTAGATATGATGCAAAATTTCACTAAACAAAGTAGTAAGAATTCAACAATGGTTGCTGTACTGCATAATATTATTTTCCTATATGATCCTTCTGAGAAATTAAAAATACCTGATTCCTAAGAAGGAATAGCTCAAGTTTGCATGTTTAAAAACTATTGAATGATGCATGAATTCTACTGGACCTGTTACACTACTTATCAAAGAGATTTAGGAAGTGAACAATGAAGAAACAGGAAGCCATCTGTAGGACATCAGGAATGTGATGAGTAGGAGGCAGTTGGTGAAGACAGTCTCAGCAAGAAAAGCCTCAGTCAGCCGTAAGGCCTCCCTTAGAAAATGCAGCAGCCTGCCCATGTCCTGGATCTTCTGCCAGCATACACCACTTGCTACATCTGAACCTAACATTGCCCTGTCTCTCAGGGTTGTTATCACTGCAAATGCTAAACATGTTCTTGACATAAAGCCATAGGAATTCCATTGTTACTTCTGCACTAGTGAGTCCTAAAGCTCTCAAAAAAAAAAAAAAAGAAAAGAAAAAAAAACAGTAGAAAGACTTTCATCAAGTGCGTAGGAAAAAATAATAATGATACAAAAAGGGATGGATAATTTCACAGCAAGATTATTGAACCATTGCATTGTACCTAAAAATGACAGTTTATAATCACATGCAAGTGACAATTACAGAAATAGTACTAATGAATTTCAAAACAAAACACAAAGTAAACCAAAAACACTTAGCTAAACTTTAAAACCAGGTTCAAAGAAATTTGTAAGTAGATGCTGTAATAAGTTATTATCTGATGCACAGTCATACATCACTAAAGCACTTGTCAGCTCCTCTCCCTCTTTCTTGTGGAAAGAATCTCTCTTATCATTTCCACACCCAGCTAAGAGAAGCTGTTGTTTGAGGACAACCTTCTTACAACATGAGCTGCCTTATGACATTGCATAATGTAAGTGCAACAATTCCCCAGTTCCCCAGGAAAATACAACAAAAAAAGTTAAAACAATACCAAAAGATACTGCAGTGATGATTAAAGCCCCCCTAAGTCTGTCTTGGTTCTCATGGAGAATTTGTCATACAGAAATTACACATTTTATGATATTTTTAAGTAAAACTTAGACGCTTCATTTGTTGGAAAATGCCAAAATGGTGTAAAACGTTTGTTTATTACGTTTAATAATAAGAGAAATTTTAAGAAATACTGATATAGAGAAGGCAAACTTGATTTTCACTTATAAATGTTTAAATGTGAATGTACACACACATTTATTTCACATTTCTGTTCCAAACAAAGTAAAAAATGTTCAGTCATAACACAAAAAACTAGTCTAGATAATTTACTTTTTGCACTGTCACCTACCTAATTCTCAGGACACAGAAGTAAAATCTTTGGGAAAATATGTACTTTAAACTATACCATCCTATCTCTACTAAAGGAGAGTGATTAAGTTGAGTCCTTTGCAGTTTGAAATTTGCAATGAAAGTCCTTTTTTTTTTTTTTTTTTTTTTCCAGAACCAGGGAATGAATTCAGGACCCTGTGCTTGCCAAGCAAGCACTTATTCTACTGAGCTATCTCCTCAGCCCCTCAGTGAAAGATTTGTACATACACATTTTTGTCTTATATGCAAAGAAAAGACAGCACTATAAAATGTGTGATATTACTGTTTGATTATACTCAGTTACAGGGCAGACTTAAAAATTTGCGAATAGAAATGATCTCAAATCCAATATCTATAATCCCAGCACTCAGGAGGCTGAGGCAGGAGGCTTGGTGCGAGTTTGAGACCAGCCTGGGCTACAAAAGTCAGCTCAAGGCCACCCTGAACTGCAGAGCGAGACCCTGCCTCAAAAAATAATAATAAATAAATAAACTCAAATCCAATATCCTGCATGAGAAAAGCAAATTGTATAAAATTATTTAAAGTGTAAACACATGAAACCATACTACATCCCACTAGATGCAGCTATTTAATCTCTGCAATTACAAGACCCTCTGGGAAAAGGAGCCACACCTACCAGGAGAGTGGCGTGTGGTGCAGAAGGGAATGCCTGGAGTGAGGAATCAGCCATGTCTAAAGTGTTTTATTTCTTGACCAAACAAGGGGAACTGAGACAAGCACAGAAAAATGTGAACATCTGGTCATCTGAGCGGTAAACACTATTATCAATGAAATTACTTTGTGAACGCATGAAATGACATAATTTGAAATATTTCCAGTAAAACATTCTAACACTTTAAAAATAAACTTAAAAAAAGTCAGTTTAAGAAAAGTGTATTGGCAAAGTGGAGGAAGTATTGACATCTTTAGTCAACTAAAACCTGCTCCATATTATGTGCTTTCACAGACATTGATGAGTGCACTGCAGGGACACACAACTGCAGAACCGACCAGGTGTGCATCAATTTACGGGGCTCCTTCACATGTCAGTGCCTCCCTGGGTACCAGAAGCGGGGAGAGCAGTGTGTAGGTAAGAACTACAGTGTCAGAAGCTAAATCTGGGCTTCAGCATCTTCAGAGTTAAAAAACAAAGCACTCGTGATTTTTGGAGCATGACAGCTAACAATCGCTTATTCTTATTATTGGCTGTTAATCTGTTTTCCAGCAAACAAGAACTAACCTTAAAAGTTGAGTCTATCCTAAAAAACCAAAAGCAGAAAACTGGAGTATAAATGGAACCATGAGAGTAACCAAGAAAATTATTTTAAAGTAGAGGGTGTAGTATTAACACACTGGTGACACAGGCTTCACTCGCTGTCAGATAGCATCACACAGCATGTGAGGCAAATGGTGAGTTTCAACTATCAGCTCGACCCCTAACTCATTTGCAGTCCTGGGGCAAGTTACTTAAATTCTCTGTCTTACCCTGTTCACTTGTACTGTGGAAACATCAGTCCCACCTCAACAGACACTCGCATATGGGAGTGTCTAGAACAGGCCTGGCCCTGAGCCATACAACTGTGTGCTATTATCACACAGTGAGTTGGCAGCATCTGAAGGCTCTAAGTTGCAAAGTGTGCTGGGTGCTGAAGTGCAAAGCCAAATATATCACCTGTCTCACTCAAGGGTCTGAAAGTGTCAGCTCCCTGGAATTAGGGGCCAGTCAGTTTGTGTCGCTGCCTTACTCTCTCTCTAAAGTGTGCACACCACGTGATGGATGTAAGCATGTATTGTGAATGAATACAGGACACAGTATGAGGAGGGAAAGTGGCAAGTAGTGAAGTGGAACAAAGCACAGTGGCTCAATCATGAAATCCTGCAATAAGCATGGAACGACTCCCTCCGTCCATTAATTTCAGGTACCAACCCTAGCCACGGACTGGTGAGAGGCCACATTTTTCTCTTAAGAACTGTCAGTTAGGACATGGCGACAGGGCCCTAGCATTAATTTTCACCAGAAAATGTAGGCTGTTAACATTAGGATGTCAACACCAACTTCTTCATGGACCTTCATCCAGTTCTGCCTGCCATGGGGCCATGCCTAGATGTTAAGGTTCATTTCTAGCCTAGAGAAAGATCCAGGGGTTGTAGTGAATGCAGCCATGATTTAGAAGAGTGTATTGAAAACTGCATAGATACCCCATTTTTGCTCATGGTGTAATAAGAAAAGTAATTATGGGGGGTGGATAAAAGTTCAGAAAAAATCACACTGTTGTAGAGTGTAACAAAGAGAAGAGAACACACAATCACAACCCTTCAGGAGAAAGTAGGAAGAGACCTTTTTAAACTCACACCCAATCACATGTCTGCCGTGGTGTTCCTGTTCCCCTCTGCCACAGAACCAAATCCACATTCTTCAAGCATAAAAGGTCATCCTCATTCTGATCGTCTTCCAGCATCCCTCTCCACAAATGAAAATTATACTCCATTTCTGTCCCACTACTTATACATATTTGTATACATATATGCATATTTCTAGTGCACACATACAAAATCCCCTTCTATGAAACTCCTTTTCCTTTAGCAAATCCTAGCTGTCACCTCCTCTGGGAAGCCTTCTGTGATCTACTCAAATGTTACTACTCACTCCTTCCTTGTCAAATGATGAAATGGAATTTTTTGGTAAATTTCTCATTTCTATAGACCAGCATCTCTGCAAAGTATAACAAAAACATGTGGTGATGTCAATGTGCTATTTCTAAACATGTACATATTTGTTGTAGATGAATCCAAGCAGTCCATGATGCGGCAGCCATCAGAGGCCACCCCCTGAGCAGCACCACACCCTCTGTTCCTTGTGCCCTTTTCTGCTTTCTAGCTTACCATGCCATGGAATAATTTTCTTCCTGCCTGTCTTCCTTACTAGACAGATGTGGGCATGTGTGTATTTATATCCTGTGATGCCAAACACAGTGCTATCAAACAGTGGTTTGGTGAATATTTATTGTGTGCAAATGAGACTGCATGAGACACCTGTCTATGTACACCATTTATGCATAGAATATTTATTGAAGTCTGACTATATGCGGGGCGCTGTTCTAGGTAGTGTAGATTATACATAGTTATAGCTCTCAGAGTTCCAAGCAAGTACAATTTGCACAATTAGGCTGTCAACACTCGCACCTAGCTATAATATGCAGGCCTAGGAAGTACAATGCTAAAATTCCTCTTAGTTATCATTACTTCCATTCATTCAAATAACATTTATTGAGCATACACTATACCAACTCTTGTTTCAAGTACTTAGCATTCAGCAGTGATCAAGAATCTCTCAGCTTCCACCTCAAGGGGAGAAGATACGTCTTATTTACCAGGTAGTATGGTGAGGAAGATGAGACAAGAAGAAAAGTAAATGCATAACACAATGCCCAGGAATGTTAAGAGATACAAGGAAATCTATAGCAAAATAAATGATGTGTAGAACTATCCTTTTGAGGAGTTCTGGATCCCTGAACTAAGGGCCAACGCCATGCTCACATCTTGATTTGTTAAAATATGTGAATTAAAAACATTGTCTACCTTGTTAATAAGCCCCCATGTATTTTTTTACATGCTGTATTCTAAGAATTTAGCCTACGTCGTACCATGTAATCCTTCCAACAGATCTATGGTATTGTTACATTACTACTTCTGGGAGAAGAAATGAAAGCTTGGGCAGCTAGAACCAAGCTAGTAACTGCCAAAAGAAAGAGTCAAACTCAGGTTCCCTTGAGGCCATGCAAGCAACCATATAGCCCAGCATAGTTTTCTTTCTTTTTGTTTTACCTGAAAGCAGTGTCATATTGTAGGTACATATTTGTCAAATTACATATTCCATGTTAGAGTTGTCACAGAGTGACAGTCATGGGCTGGGGAGCTAGCTCAGAGGCACAAGTACCTGCCTGGCAAATGCAAGGTCCTGAGTTCAATCCCTGGTTCCACAACAAACAAACAAACAAACAAACAAAAAGTGACAGTCATGAATTAATGACATTTTGTTATGTTTATAAGATGTTAGTACTACTCTACAAGTTCTTGGTTAAGCATTTTAGGGTTGGAAATATTTATCTAAGAAAGACACACAGGCTGGAACACTTGACCAGTGTCAGAAGGCCGCTGTCAAGAGGTCACTTTCTCAGTGTCCTTTCCTTTCACAGTGTTCTTTCTTTGACTTCCTAAGATACACATGGCACACCTTCCCACACATCCTGCAAAACACTGTGATACTGAATGTTTCAGGGGCTTAGTCACCAGCTGAATACAGCCCACAATTTGGTTCTCCTGGATTGTACCTCATCACTCCATTCTTTGCTCCACTCTTTGTTTTTTTTCTCCTTGTGCCTTTTTAAAATAAGTGCTAGCCCACCCAAACTGATATTCTCATATGTACAGGAAGCAGTTCTACTTTCCTCTCTTTAAGTCTCAATAGACCCAGCTGGGTTTATTTAACACTGAACATGCTTTGCCATCAATCTTCATTCTTAACATCTATAGTATATAGTATATTCAAACAGATATACCCTAACCTTAATGAGAGAGAGAGAGAGAGAGAGACAGACAGAGACAGAGACACAGACAGAGACAGAGGCAGAGAGACTTAGACAAAGAGAAGCAGAGAGGCAGAGACAAAGGAATGAATGAGAGCATGAGTCATTTTCCAGTGATATCTTCTCTAGATAAGATTTCTAGATAAGCTCTACTGAGAACTTAGCGAGTCAATAATATGGTTCTCCATGTGCCCAATCCCCTAGACATAGATGAATGCTCTGTGCCTCCATACTGCCAACAAAGATGTGTGAACACACCAGGCTCATTTTATTGCCAGTGCAGCCCCGGGTTTCAGTTGGCAGCAAACAACTACACCTGCGTAGGTAAGCTTTCGAGACCTGCCACCCTGCCTGATTTCTTAAGGGTAACCCTATATCATGGTGTAATATTTCCAGTTTTTGGTGTTTCTGAGAGAATTGGTTTTCATCAGCTTCCCTTAAGGAATTGTAAAGCTGTAAAGACAGCAACTAATCAGTTTCTTAAAACATATCAAGATGTGAATGGAAAACTTCAAATCTTGGTTTCACTTCTCTGAGGGCATATAAAAACTTTTTAAACTAAACAGCAATTGATATACACACACCAATTAGTCAATAGGGTATGACATAAATGCTGAAGGTGCCAAGGGGGTGACTGGAAGCTCAAGTACATAAACTTTCCACTGAAAGCGCATCTGATTTTTACACGCCGCTCTCCCCTTTCTGAGTGCAATGTCACGGCACACAATTATAGGGTTGGCATGAGATGGAAAGAATCTAGCACAGGAAGAATGCTTTTTCACAATATTTTCAGTGCCTTCGAGCATTGCAAAACTTTGCATGGGTCTCAAAGGCTTATGTTATAATTGTAATGGAATTTAACAAAAACTATTTAAAAAGTAATAAATAGCACATATAAATCTTCACCACAGCATGCTGAGAGACCATATCAGCATGAGTGTCAAATAACGATTATTTAAGACTTGGTATTTTGAAGCTGCAAAATAAAAGCAAATACATACTGGAATGTAGACTTATTAGAAGCATTAAATTCTTTTGAGTAGATTTTTCAAACATCAAACCAACTATCATTCCTTAAAAGCACTCTGGTATTTCTAAAAGAATGACAGACCCTGAGACCGTTCCCACAAACATGAAACTGAATGGATGTTCTCCAGTGAGCTTCTGCAGGGCAAAGAATTCAATGAGGGAGTCACTTATTAACAGATGATATAGACCAAGGATGTGTTTAAATATATAATTTATTTGAATATTTATGAAATAAATATTTATGAAACCTTTCTCTCAGATATAAATGAATGTGATGCCAGCAACAAGTGTGCGCAGCAGTGCTACAACATTCTTGGTTCATTCATCTGTCATTGTAATCAAGGATATGAGCTGAGCAGTGACAGACTCAACTGTGAAGGTGAAATATATTTCAAATAATGTGTAATAAGATTCTATCCTTGTAAGTGGCCTTACTTGCTCTGCTTATGTTCCTGTTGCTGAAAACAAATTTTTTTAGGGTTTGTGTTTTCTGGGTTTTTTTTCTTTTTCCCCATGGTGTGGAGCTCACTATGCAGCTTGAACTCATAGTGATTCTCCTGTTTTCAGCCTCACCAGCGCTGAGATTACAGGTGTATCACCACATCTGGATTTGGTCTTAGCATGCCCAGGGCAAGGGCTGGGGCTGGCATGGCATGTGGTGCCAGGAAATGAGCTCTTCAGCAGTGCTTAGTCCGCTAAGCTATCTTTCAGCCCTGCTGAAAATGAATTTTTAATTCACTGAAATTCTGATCTACAGTCTAATTAATGTTGTTATAACCTTGGATTTTTAATGTATTGTCAAGAAAAAAGTAACTTAAATATTTAAACCAAACAGAAGCTAAGCATCACCAATCATGCTCTAGAGTCTTGCTTCTTCTGGGAGCCTCTGGAAAATCTAGAATTTCATAACTCCACCAAGACTACTTGAGTCAGAATGTACTATTTAACAAGATGCTATGTGATTGATGTGCACATTTATGTTGGAGGAGAGTGGGAGATATTACAAAAATATTACAATAACAAAACAGCCAGGCATGGTGGCTGTAATCTAAGCACTTAGGAGGCTGCAGAAGGAGAATAGCTGAAACACAATCGAAGACAATCTGGATTACATAGTGAGTTTAAGTCCATCCTGAACTCAGAGAGAGAGAGAGAGAGAGAGAGAGAGAGAGAGAGAGAGAGAATGAGAATGAGAGAATGAGAATGAGAGAGAATGAATCTGTCCCTATCCCTGTTATTGCACTATGTGACTTTGGTAGTACATTCCTTAAGAAGCCTGGGTTTTACATTCCATCTTAATAGAAACAGGTCCATTCATCTGGCTGGATAAACTTCATAGTTGATTTCAGGAATACATTTCACTGGATAAGTCTAAAGACATAAGACATCATGAGGGGAGTACCACCAACCTTGATGTGCCTGATTTCCTCACAATCCCTCCTGGTTTGCTGAGGGCCACAAAGCTAAAAGGCCTCATATCGTACCAATGTGCTCAAAACCAGAAGGGAGTAGCCTGGGACAGCTGTCTCTGCTATTTTGGAGCAAATTCTAATAACATACCTATTATGAAACACAAAGTTTTCTTCCCCTAAAGATCAGGTCTTGCCAAGATATCACTTCTCGAAACTCCCAGGGATGGGCTCTGGAGTTCAAACCCACATGAACTCAGCCATGGGGGTCACCTAATTTCTGCAAAGATAGGCATGAACCTGCATCCTGCACAGCTGTTAAAAGCCTAAAGTAAAGAATGTCAACCACAAACCAGTTTGTTTAGCCTATTCAACTAGTGTAAGTAGTTACAGGCTCAGCCAAAGTATTAGCATTAATTCAGTAAAATTGATGGTAAGCACAAGAAGACTGACTTGTGCTATGAAGCCAGGTTAAAAAAATAATAAACTATAACATAATAAATGACTCTTGAATTTCTGATAATCACGTATTTGTATTAGAACTTATGATGTCTTTGCTCTCTATAGCTCATCTAAAAATGTATTACCAAAGCCGTGACATGAAACCATTTGAACTTTGTGTCCTTGCTGTTTCCTGATTTGACAGACATTGATGAATGCAGAACCTCCAACTACCTATGTCAGTACCAGTGTGTCAATGAGCCGGGGACGTTCTCATGTATGTGCCCTCAGGGATACCAAGAAGTGAGCAGGACATGTCAAGGTAAGCAACTGTCTTCCAAGCCACCAAGTGTTCAGTTTTAACCAGGAAAAAAAATGGAGGATGTTATGGGATTTTCTACTGTAGAACCTCAATTTTCCCACATTAAATATAGAATTTGAGCCCTCTCCCTATGCATAATTAATGCACATAAAGAAGAGATTCAATGTTAACCTTAACTTTGATTGACATTTAGTGAGCTTTTTTCTGAAAACAGATAATTTTAATAAGTTGTTTCTATCACTACCAAATAGCCAATGTAATCTCAACGAGGTGACATATGCTAATCATCTACCAGGAAATATTCAATTATTAAAGTGTTTCACCATGAGTTTGAGTTTATAGCCTAATTTAATAAGTTGGTTAGACACACTTCAACATAGTCTAAATTCTCTGGAACACCAAGACTAAATAATGTAGTAAATTAAATGCTGAGTGTCTCAGTTACTGTACTCTTGTTGCTGGGACAAATACCGACACCCAAAATGAAGGAAGGAAAGGTTTATTTAGCTCACAGCTACTTGAGGTTTCAGTCCATACTTGGCCAGCTTCAAGGCAGACTGGCACATAGCAGAGAGCAGCAGTTCATGGCAGCAGGACAGCAACAAAAAATGGTGACAGAAGGGCAGCAGAGAGCAACAGAGCAACAAGAAGAGTCTGTCTCTCTGTCTCTCTTTATATTCCATTCAGGCTCTCTGCCTCAGCCTATCTGCTTTAGGCCAAACCAATAATCCCAGCAGAAGAAATTGTAAGTCACACACCTAAAATTTCTGGAATAATAGCACTCGAAGTAAACAAATAACTGCAGAAAGGTATAGAGGAAATCAGATCAGAAATCATTTCTGAAGTAAAAAAACAAATGGTAACTATAATGAAAGAAGTACTAAGTGCTTCTAAAGACACTTATAAAAAAAATAGTAGAATAGAAAAATGATGGAATCCTAGAATGAGCAAATAGGAAAGTAATAGAATGCATGAAGCAGATCCAAAGTGCTATATAGAAGCCGGGCGTGGTGGCGCATGCCTGTAATCCCAGCACTCGGGAGGCTGAGGCAGGAGGATTGGTGTGAGTTCGAGACCAGCCTGGGCTACAAAAGTGAGCTCAGGACCAGCCTCAACTGCATAGAGAGACCCTGTCTCAAAAAGACAAAAAAAAAAAAAAAAACAAACAAAGTGCTATATAGAAAATTAAAACCTCAATCACAAGCTGGCAAAACCGTTTCAGTGAAAGTGAAAATAGACTTTTAGACCTTAAAGACACTGCTGTAACTAGTGAAAGGTAAGAAAAGATATCATAAAAAAAAAGACTAGGATCCAGGAAAAAATAATTCAGCATATGCAAGATGATGCAAAGAAGAACAACGTAAGACTAATAGGCATCAATGAGAAAGGAGTCGATACAGATGATATAAAAAGAATCTGGGTAGAAGTAATAGCAGAAAACTTCCCAGATATGGAGAAGATATTTGACATTTAGGTAACTGAAGCATGTAGAACTCCAAATAACATCAACCCAATTAAAACCACACCCAGACATGTCATAATCAAGATTCCCAGCACAGGAACAGTATAATAAAAGCCACTGGAGAAAAGAAACAGATCACATTTAAAGGAAAACCCATTGGAATAATGGCAGCTTTCTTTTTATAAGCCATCAAGTCAAGAAGAGTACGGAGCAAAGTACTTCAGTTCTTGCAAGAAAACAAATTCCAGTCCAGACTGCTATTCCCTGCAAAACTCTTTTGAGTTCAATAAGTGATGTATTTCCAGGACAAAGAACGGCTGAAGAATTTCATGATGACAAAGCCAACCCCGCATAGTTTACTAAGAAACATTCTAGAGAGGGATCGACATGACCACAGCTCCATGAAGGAGAATGGAAAGAACCCACCAAATCGGGCAAACAATTAAACACAGGAGAAAAAGGAGTGTTCAAAAGCAGTCTTTCAACTATTCTGTTGTATATAGCAGCAAAATATTTCCATCATCATATTCTACATATGAACTTTTCCTGAACCCTATGGGTCATGATTCTGTCTGGGTCTGTAGGGTAGATATCAAGGAAATAGCAGTAGCTCATTCCCACAAGTGACACCTGGTCACCAGTGAGCATCATGGACACTGTCCATGTACATGACATACTAGAACTTTGTGTGATATCCAATCCTCAGACTATTAGAAGCTCTGGTTATATGTTTGCCATTCCCATATTTATGTTATGTTTTATTCTTAGTAATTCTTTACTACCATGGAAACATTTTCTTAGTTGATATTTTTATATATATTAACCTATTCAAACACTATGCAAGTACTCTGAATTGATTACAGATTTGTACATATGATATATAACATTCTGATCTCTAAATTGGACTCACAATTTGATTTGAATTTTGGAATATTGTTTTGAGATATTTAGTTTAATTTTAAATTAATTAATATTTAATTAAATTTCTGAATATTATTTAATTATACTTTTTGTTTTATGATTCACACTGTATCTATGACTTATAATCTACCTATAAGACATGGTATGATGTTCTCTCCTAGTATTAGAAACTTTAAAAAGAAAAGAAAGTATATATACACACATATATATGTATGTATGTATGTATGTATGTATACACAAGTGAGTTAGGATAGATATAGACCTATTATGTTCTCCTAGTTCTTTGAAAATAAAAGTTTGTACTAATATTGTTTAGACAAGATATCAAGTCTGCACCTTGTCCTCTGAGTAATTACTATGAAGACAACAATATTATAACCATCCTACTAACTTGTTTTGAAACTATTTCATTGCTATTCTATCTTTTTTTCTCATTAAAATAAAAAAAAGAATACACAAGGATAGTGAGGGCTGTTAAGAAAGGCACAGATCCAGAAAAAAATGGGGACTCTTAATCTATGTGATAATTGTACTGGAAAATATTAGCTCAGAGAAGAGCCATGACCTGGGATATTGTAGTATTCAGCTAAAGTTCTAACCACTAGGTATGAGCATAATCAGAATGCCATTCTTTACTCAGTTAACATCTTTGTAACCTTTTGCAGATTACTAGAATCTCTGTAAATATTAATTGTGGGAAAACATTGCATTCCTATAGTCATACTTACAGAAGTCTCATTGAGACTTTGAACATGAGTGTTAAATGCAAGCACCAATTTCCTTAGTCTGCCAAATAATTGTCCATATGTTTCTGATCATAACTAGAATTGATACTCAATAAAAACAGAAGCAAATTAATGTATAGTTGGATCTTACTGTCTGGTCTACATGTCCAGAAACATTTATATCTGTTGTAACGAAAGGTAGAAAATGCACTGAAATTGGAAGCAGGGATTTATGAGTGGTGTTGTGTTGAAGGTAATGCAGCTTCAGAATATTTACTTAAGCCAAAGCATTTTTCTTGGAGATTTACATTCTTTTAAACTACAAAGCAGTAGTTTGCCTCCAATAAAACCATCCCACCTATGTCCCAGTCACTAAAACAAAGTAAAATTGAAAGCCAATATCCTAATGGCTTATTTTGAGTATAAAATAAGTGTTCTCATTTCCACAGGCTTACAAAAACTGTGTGTGTGTGTGTGTGTGTGTGTGTGTGTGTGTAGAGCAAGACAGACAGAAACAGAGACAGATAGACAACGTCTCAGAGGGATACAGAGACAGAGAGAATGAATAAACATACATCCAGATATACAAAAATGGTTAAGCTATCAAGTACACTAGGCTGTAAATTACTGGAAGTAATAACTGAAGTTATAGTTTAAGCTTCCTTTTTGCCCCTATTGAACTCCTTAAGACAAAATAATCTCCATTTCTCTGTAGTTACAAAGCACCTCTATTTTTTAAGAAGGTGAAAAATATTGGCAGGGCAAGCCAATTGTGATTTCTTCTAAAGACCCCAGGACTTCTGTACTCACTCATAGCCAGTCCAAGGAGATTCTTCTTGTAACTCACTCATGGGAACTGTGTTGCTTTTCCAATCTCCTCTTCGAGTCCAGATAACTGTAGCTACTTGGAAGCTAAAAGATATTTTTCCTCAAAGACAGATTATAATTATTTTACTCAGAGTAACTTGCAATGAAAGGATACCTGTCACTAACTGTATGAACTAGGGATATGCCGCTCATTTCTTAATTGTTTTTCTTCAATATCAATTGGAGATAATATCTTCCTGGTTTGTGAGAAACAATTTGGTAACTTAATATTCCAAAAGGCAGTGTATTAACTATTTGTGGTGAAAAGATTAAAGGTGAGTACCATAGCCCTTGCTCCTAAGGAGTCTCAAGCTAATGGTAGAATTAAAACATAGATTTTTTTTTTCATTTTAGGGAAGGTACTACAGTGTTCAGGGTCTCACTACTAGATCAGACTCATAGTGATCTGCCTGTTTACAGCCTCCCAAGAGCTGCAATTACAGGTGCGCGGCTACCACACCCAGTCTCAATTGCTGTCTCAGTGCACCCCCAGGGGCAGGGCTGGCACTGCACCTGCTTGCCGGTGCTTTAATCTGTGGAGCTATTTGGCCAGCCCTAAAACACAGAATTTAAGTCATTCCATTATTCTAAAAAAGATCACTGTAAGCATGTTTTTTACCTGATGCAGAGTTTGCAAACAAAATTTACCAAACAGTTGTTTGCAAACCAAATTATTTTGTAAACTGAGGTACTCACTGCAGATTTCAATAATACAAAGCTAAAAAAGAATAAAAGCCTTAAAAGAGAAACACCATGCATGAGACTTGCAAACAGATCAAATCCCATTACTTACCCAGGCCTGGCTTACAGCAAGGATTCAGTAAATTACTTATGGGGTGAGTAAATTAATGAAGTACATGATTCAGAGAAGGATTACATTGGGTAGAATAAGAATGACTATTCAAATATAATGGGGGATAGATTTATATAGGGATGTGTATGTTAATTTCATTGTTGCTCTTGTCATAAAGGTAATCACACATTACTAAAACTGTTTGTTCCCAAGTTATCTGAGAGCTTCATGTCATCTACTAGCCAAGTCCAGAGTCAGTCCTTGTCTAGCCTGGCTGACCCTCAAGCCCCCTTCCTGAGCTGATGCCCTGCTGGCTGCTTTGGGAGTTTGCCTCCCAGCACTTCCTTTCCTCTCTGTGCAATCCTGGTGCAGTTAGTTCCACTCTCAGTGGCAGAACACTCCTTAGCATTGCTTCTGCCCTGCCTTCTCTGGAGAGTACAGTCCTCTCTCCGATTATTTATTGCCGCTCAAATAATTCTGCTTAATGAAACTTACCTTTCTTGCCTTTTCCTCTCTTCTTTCAGTTGGGAAATGATAAATAGCTGCTCTTCATAGTTTTTGCTTGTTGTTCATTCAGTCTAAATAGCCATTCCCACCCTAGCCATGAAAATCTCATCTAGTCACCACTCTATAAGGCCAAGGTGAGGTAGCTACTCCTTCCTTCATCCCTCATTCATCCTCTGGATAGATTAAATCAATTCTACTCCAAACCCACCATTGTATGCACTCAACTATTCTTTAAATACATTTTATTTTAAGTAGTTGTTCCAATATCGGAGCTTGGAATATAAATTCCAAGCTAATCCTTTTTACATTTATATAAACAGTCTGTAATTAGCATTTAGCTTTTAATTCAACAGATAAACAATTGATGTTTCAGAAAATGTGAAAAAAAAAAACCACTAATCTGTCCAGAGAGGCTCAGATATGTCTATTCTGAACTCAATGCAATGACGTTAGATCCCACTCACTCTTGTATCTAAAAGAAGATTAAATTCCAACTACAATCTCACAAACTTCATTACAAACCAGAGCCTGACAGCTGCACAATTTTCTTCCATCTATAAACTCTTTAATCCTACATCTCTACAGATATAAATGAATGTGAGACCACCAATGAATGCCAAGAGGATGAAATGTGTTGGAACTATCATGGTGGATTCCGTTGTTACCCACAAAATCCTTGTCAAGACCCCTACATCTTAACAACAGAGAGGTATGAAACATCAGAACTTTTGAAAGTGTGAGTGTTCTGGTCTTCCCAAACCAACTAGTGAATACTGGTTTTCTCTATTTCTGCAGTCGATGTATTTGCCCAGTCTCAAATGCTATTTGCCGAGAACTGCCCTACTCCATAACCTACAGATACATGAGCATCAGATCTGACAGGGCTGCACCATCAGACATCTTCCTTATACAGGCCACAAGTATCTTTACCAACACCATCAATACTTTTCGGATTAAATCTGGAAATGAAAATGGAGAATTCTACCTAAGAGTAAGTATCCCGCAGGCAGCATGCACTGTTGAGACAGGCAGAAGTTTATCATTGATATATAGCATTCAGATGAAAGGAAAGCTAAGATTTAAAAAGCTTTATGTGTAAGGACTTCCATATATATCATTACATTTAAACCTCCTGGCAACACTGTCAGATAGATACTACATTGTCTGAGTTACTCAGCTTTTTGTCACTGTAACAAAGTACTTGCCATAATGAAATTAAAGGAAGAAAGATCTCTTTGTCCCATAGTTTCAGTCCATGGCCAGCTGGAGCCATTGTGTCTGACCCGGTAGTGAAGCAAAACATCATGTGAAGAAGGTATGGCAAAGCAGAATTGCTCACTTATAGCAGTTGGGCAGCAGAAAAGAGAGAATGGAAAAAATCCCAATAAGAAGGAAAGAATTGTGTGTGCCTGTTCTAGTCTTCAAAGTCAACCTTTCTGTCAAACCCATCTTCTGTTTCCATCCCTCCCAATGGTACCATCAAATTAAGATAGAGCACTCATGATCCTACACTCTGCCCAAATCCTTCAGCAACTGAGCTCTCAACACAGGGAGTCTTGGAAGTACATTCTGGATCCCACCAAACACTCTCCATGTTTTACAGAAGCAAAAAGTGAGACTCAGAATACACAGATTCGCTGAAGTCACTCAAATGAACAAACTGTGGTCTCTAATAGAGTTGTATGAAACTATGAAAACATAATCCTATACATGCGTACATACCAAGTAGGTATCATGAATTCGTGGTACTTAATTAAACATAGAAAAAAATATTGCTGGAAAACTTTTAAAGCATCATGAGTTCCTTATGACGAATCTGCAAGAAGGTTTATATTCACACCAAGACTACCACCTATTGGTCTCTGAGAAATGACCCACATCCACACAGTATGTGTCGGCAGGTGTGCTATTTATACAAACTTCAGGGCAGATAGTTGTGTGCTCGCCTGTGTCTTTTCCTACACCTTCACATCTTTGTGAAATCTCCCCCCTGAACGCTGCCATTTCTTTCTCCATGGGCTCTCCTGGGTTATCTTCCCTTGCCATGCTCCAGCTTGTCCTCTGACCACTTCTGTCAGCTCCCTGATCTCTGCAGAGTATCCAAGTTGCTCTCCTGGACTCCAGAGCCTCTGCCTCCCAGTCTTCCCTGTAAAATCTCAGTAAGTTCATTTTAGGATAAAACTGTGACACATTTTAAATATGGCTCGGCACTTAATGTGCAAGTGGTAGCACCCTACCAGGCAGTGTCCAGCGCCGCGGTAACTGTTTCATGCCAAGGATGCTAGGTGTCTGGTGATAATTTTCTCAAAACTCCTTTGGGTACTCTTCACTCATAATCAAATTAAAGTTAATATTTCATTTTTAGAATAGGAAAGCAAACTAAGAAATTCACCCTTGTGGCAAAGTTTACAGATTTTTAATGTTTACACATTTATCCTGCTCTTTGATAGATGACCTTCCCTTCCAGCTCAAGATCAATATGATTCCAGGAAATTTAAAATGACTAATTTCTCTGACCAACGTCTGAAGTGAAAAACTCAATCCACAATACAATCTATTCCTATTATTTTTCTAATAGGAAAGAATAACTTTTTTAATACTTGATGTTTTAATTTTGATATAAACTATGTCTTGCTGGGCTGTGGTAGTGCACACTTGTATTCCCAGCACTTGGGAGGCTGAGGCAGTAGGATCAGTGGGAGTTCAAGACTAACCTGGGCTACAGAAGTGAGCTCAAGGCCAGTCCCAACGGCATAGTGAGACCCTGTCTCAAAAAGACAGGAAAAAAAAAAAAAGACTACATCTTGTAAGAAGTTACCTATTACTGAGTTTCACACAGTTCAGATAATACCAATTAAGTAATTGCAGCCCAAACAGATGTTATCAATAATTTCTTGATAACAAAATAGATTCTCCTCAAAAATGTCTCTAAAATAACATTCTATTCTGAACTCGTAACTATAAAACAACAAGATGTCCTATCAGAATCAACACATAGCTACATGAAGTTTCAATGTGTTTTTTTGTTTGTTTTTTCCGCAGTGGCACTTTGGAAGTGATTTTTTAATTCATATCTGCATTCACTGGGTTTTTGGGGTAGTACTCAGTATAAAACCCAAGATGTTTTACTCTACTACACCTCCAAGATCTTTATTATTTTGTATTTTAAGACAGAATCTCACTGATATGTAGATTTCTCAGGCTGGGCTTGAATATATGATCCCACTACCTCCCAAAGGAGGAATTACAGATATGTGTCACCGTGCCAGCTTGGACTGACTTTTTTAAAAAAATATAGTTACTCATCATCTTTTTTTCTCAAATGAAATCCTTTTTCTCATGAATGATAGGAAACATTGCCCTTTTTTTTTTTTTTTTTGCATTTTTAAAAGATTTATTTGACAAGTTTTACTTAGCACAATACACCTAAAAGGAAATCACAATACGATGAGTTTTAAATCAAAGCCTCAGAATTTCATATAAACGCCAAGACCAAATCCTATTGGTATTGCGTCTCAAAACTTCCCCATTAACTTAAAAAAAAGAAAGTTATGTGCCTTACAGGGTATTAAATGAAACTAGAATTAACATGTCAAATATTTCTTTGAATTGTAGACACAGCTCCTATATTAAATTTTCCAAAACAAACATTGCCAATTTTGTAATTCCAGAGTTAATTAATTCTAAATTATTTGAAAAAAAAGCTACTTAAAAATGATTCAAGATTATTTATCATATAATTTTAACAATACTTGGATCAAACCCTGCCAAATTTCTTTATTAACATTTCACTTACATGGAGGCTTCTAATGTATAAACTTTACTACGTTTTAATTATGTACTATGTTCTCTGCTTTGTGCTGGGTGCTATGTGGAATTAAAAAGGCATGTAAACTTATTTCAGAGAGCTTTAAATATCACTATGCAGCAAACTTTAGTACCAGTAGAAAAGAAACGTCCAACTGTGTGAGGAAGCCCTTAATCCAAAGACATAAAAATTAATAGATAAGGAAATTGTTGATAACTATGGGAGTTGACCTGATCCTTGAAAGATAATGTAGTATGACATAGAATTTCATTTAAATTCCTTTTGGAAAAATACTGAGGAAATCTTCTTTAGAAAAAAAAAGATCTACTGTAAGGAAATCATATGTAAAGTGGAAGGCAGAGAATCACTCCACATTCCCCAGCCTTGGTTTCATTCATAGCCCAACCCTGCTTGACTTGTCATCTGACTGTGTTGTGATATAAAATGAGATGTTGCCTCCCATTCACTTTTTTGTTTTTAGCACACAGCATGGTGCTAAAATTATTTCTAAAAGAATTAATACAATAAATACCTTAAAGGTGTTACTGTTACCTACAACTACTGCTTAAAAGAGGCAACTTTCCCTGTACACTGGTGCAACAGTGAATAAAATCAAGCCACTTCCTGTCCCATTAGAGCTTATTTTCAAGACATCAAACATGTACTCAGAGCTAGGAATTACACAAACACACACACACACACACACACACACACACACACATTGTATTAGAATACATAGTATATACCAGGTATTCCTAACCATGAATGCAGTGGTGTAGGAGCCTCTGGAAGAAATGGATTTAAGTTCAAGTATGAATTAAGAAGAGAAAATGAACAATATAAAGACTCATTGGTCTAGTGCTCAGGAAAAATGCCTGAGAAGCTTGATGCAATGAACAGGGACAAGCTCACACAAAGCCTGATGGAACATTTATTTTTGCAGAACCAAGGATTGAACTCAGGCCCTTGCGCTTGCCAGGGAAGCACTTACTCTACTGAGCTCTTTCCCCAGCCCTGATAGAACATTTTAAAGATGTCAGGTAGAGTAGTTTATACTGAATTTTCATGTTAAGGTGATTCCGGCCTATACTACAGAGCCTGAATTGGGTGGGGCAAGAATGGAAATAGAATGTGCAGTTGGAAATTCAAGAGATGGGAAATTGTGGGGTAGCAGTGGGTTTTTTAAAGACATATTCATGTGGTTACTGGAAGCTATGGCTGGAAAGGCAGGTAAGTAGATGGATGTGTCTAAATGCCAGGGGATAGGGGCTTGGATCAAGAGTTAGCAATCAGTACAATAAGAGGAAATTAAATGAAGAGAAAAAAATGCAGATGTAGTAAGGCTGGAGTTCAGGTGAAGAGTGAAATGGAAGAGGTGAAATCAAGAACTATGTAATATCATAACTTGCTATTGGGAATTTAGAGGATAAAGAGAAGTCAGAGAATGCTCCTCCTTTTTTTCTGTCTGAAGCAGTGGTAAACGGTAGTACTATTTACTGAGAGAAGAAAAAGAAGGTGGTGTGGAGGAGAAAATGAGGAATTCACTTTGCGTAGATTATGTCCTGATACCTGTGAGACATCTATGTAGTGTATGGATTTGAGATACAGACTTTCAGGTCACTGGAAACCGTGAAACCAAAGCCATGGCACTGGTTAGGATCACTCATGGAGAGTGTGTCAGGAAGAGAAGAGGGCCTGGAACAAGGAAGCGCTCTGTTAGGAAGTGCTTCTTCTGAGTGGGGTCCTATTGGATTGCTTACTACTTTAGCCTACAGTTCCCTGACCACCTTATCTCCCATGGTCTTCAGCACCATGCCCTCTGCCATCAGCCACCCTGGCTATGCCCAGACTTTGTTTTAATTCATAATAGTTTCACAAGATAGGAAGTTGACCTCTAGTGGCCCACTCAATACCTGGCCTTCCTCCCTTTCTTTTATACCCACACTCACACTCTATGTGCTCTTTGTCCCCAAAAAGACAGTAGTCTTCTTCCTCCTTTAATCTATCAAATGCCTGGTGGATGCTCAAACTATCCTGTCACTAACACCTCAAACTTCTGTCAGCATCCTCAATCTTAATACCCACATCATCTCACATATTGCTAATATTATAAAATCTTAGTCTGATTTCATATAAATCTTTAGAATGCTGCATAATCCTTGTTTTAATTTCTTCCTTTTGTTCTCTCTAGTCCCTGATCTCAAATGTTCCCATATTCTTTAAGTCCTTACACTCTTCATTTTTACTCCCTACCCCTCGAAAACCAGCAACACAAATGCTCATGAATGATTTGTACTTTCCATCCCAACCCATGCAAACTTTCATCTCTTTGTCCTCCATCTGGCCCAAAGATAAGCTTTCACTTCTGCTAGTCATGACCAATACACTAGCTGTATTCCTAGTCTCACCTGTTTGCGAACCTTATTCCTTCAAGTTCCCCTCAATCTTCCATGTGTTCAATATCCTTTTCTCTCTAGATATTGTCCTGTCTCTTTTCCCTGGCAATACTGGGATCTTAAAATTCAGCCTGTAGTAGTACTTTTATTCCTCATTTCAGGTCACTTCTCTACCTTCTGTTCCCATTACCCTGCTAAAACTGTTGGGGGCAGGGAGCCAAGTGACCCTCACACCCTTAAGTTCAAACAGCACTTGTCCATTTCAGGATTCTCACCCTCATCAATTCCGATGGGTACTTCCAGCCACCCATCTAGTACTCATTCTATGAGCTATTTACTCTCAGCTTGGTTTCACCTCTTCCATTTCACTCTTCACCTGAACTCCAGCCTTAGCACATCTGCATTCTCTCCCTTCAATGTCTTCTTATTCTAATGATTGCTAAGTCTTAATCCAGTCCAAGTCTCTGTCCCTTAGCATTTAGACTCACACCTCCTCTTACCTTCCTTTCCAGTCATACCTTCCTCTACTTCCAGTATTCCTTACATTCTTCACCAAAACTAATGTACCTCCTGTTCATCTAAACATGGTATTTCCTGAAATTCCTATTTATCTCTGTAAACTTTCCTTAGTCATTCAAAAGCCTCACTTCAATGTTTCAGGGTTTCTCTACTTTTCCTGCATTTATACAACTTTATTCACATACCCTTATATCTGCATGTCTTCAAATTTACCACCTTCTACTGAAGTTAACTGTTTACCTATGCCTTTACCCACTACAGTGTGAACAGACACAATGTTAGAAAAGTGCAAAAGGACAGCATTGTTCACCAATTCAAACGTCAGATTCTCATTCCATCTAGTCTCTATACAAGCTGGAACTGTTTAACAAGACGGTAGAACAATGCTAACAGAGAAAAAGGACTAGAGAAAAGTAACTATTTAAAAAGCAAGTCCTTGTAACTTGCAAGGGCTAAGAGTAAGGAAGTGTTCTAAGTAAGAAGGGATGGCATAGCATCCTTTATTTCCCTGCTTCTTCTAATTTGTATAGGAGTTGTAATAACAAATAATGAAAATTCCCCCCTTTATTTCAGCAAACAAGTCCTATAGGTGCAATGCTTGTGCTGGTGAAGCCACTGTCAGGACCAAGGGAATACATCGTGGACCTGGAGATGCTGATGGTCAGCAGTATAGGGACCTTCCGTACCAGCTCCCTGTTAAGATTGACAATAATCGTGGGGCCGTTTTCATTTTAATCTTTTATAAAAGTCTACCGCAGACATTTAAACCAGCCAAAGAATATTGTTACTTTAAAGCACTATTTTATTTATAGACATATCTAGTATCTCTACATCTATATACTGTACACGCATCCGTAGTTCAAACAATTACACCATGGTATAAAGTGGGCATTTAATCTGTAAAGGTTCAAACTTTATCTTTATTATTATGTGTAAATTAGACAGGAATCCACTAACCTGATCTTCTTCGAGAAAGCTAAGCATGCATAATCCCACAAAACTTGGATTCTTTCCTGTAAAAATGGAGCCAAGCAATGATGCTCTTCCATGTGCTCAGAAAGTGACTGTGGTTCCACTGGCAGCCTTCCAGGGAAGCAGCCCAGGGCACTGAGGAGCACACAAGGACAAGAATGAGTTTTTTACATGCTTTGTAAACAAATGGAAAATGTCAATAAAGATCTATTTCTTTAGAAAATAAGGAGCTACCATATTTATGCTTATCTTTATTTTCATGAGTCTAAAGGTGGTTTCTGTAGGTATTTCAAATTTTGTGAGGGTTCCTATAAGTAATAAAACACAATAAATACAATCTCCCAAAATGAGCCAAGTGTCCTACAGAAAAATATTCTATTAAGAAACCTATGGAGGGACTGGAGAGATAGCTCAGTGGAATAAGTGCTTGCCTGGCAAGCGCAAGGTTCTAAGTTTGATCCCTGGTACCACAAAAAAAAAGAAAGAAAGAAAAAGCAAGCAAGAGAAAAAAAGAAAGAAAGAAAGAAAGAAGAAAAGAAAAAGAAACCTATGGAAAAGATCTAAAATAATAATAATAATAATTGTCTAAACCACTTTAGAGTTGACCTGAAGAAGTCAATTCGGTAAATACAGTAACATCCTTGGAGTTAGAATTACTATGAGATGCAGAGGAAAATGAGAAAGAATATTTCACTGGATAAGTCTAATTGCTAAATAAAATGAAAATTTAATACTTCACTAATTTATAAGAAAAAGTTTTTATCTTTGTACTTGATGCTCACAGAGGAGGAAAATCATAATGGTTCTGACTCCCAGCACTCAGAACGGTAGTGAGCCAAAGAAAATCTCTCCATCCCAATTCTATGAAAACATGTTATATCTTATTTGTTTGAAATATAATTGATTCACTTTAGTGTATCATTTTTTAAAAATATTCTTTATAAGAGATCACCCAATCATTGGAGGTTTTTTAATGTAGCTAGTAACTGCTCACATAATATTTACATCTGGGGAAAAAACACTTATAGCTGCCAGGGCAAAAACAGCTGGTTCGATAGCCTTTTGCTGAGGGAAAAAACCCTTCATACTTACAAGTTCTAGTGAGAACTACCACAGATTTACTTTATGTCCTTATGGATTTGTCTTTCTGGACATTTCAGTTTTTTTTATATCTAGCTTCTTTCATTTGTAGTATTTTTTTAAAATAATTTTTTATTTATTATTTTTTTTCTTGTTTCAGAACCTTTGTTTGTTTATTCACTCATTTTTATGGCCGGCTCAGCCCGCCCCGAGGGCAGGGCTGGCGCAGCATGTGGTGCCGGGGATCGAACCGTGGTCCCTGAAGCCGCCCAAGCTTCCCCAAGCAGGGGCTTTAGACCACTGAGCCATCCCGCCGGGCCCCTGTAGTATTTTCTAACTCATTTGTGTTTATAGTTATTTCATGACTAGTTATTTCATGACTAGTAATGCTCCATTTTATGGATATACCACATTTGTTTATCTATTCATCAGTTGATGGACATCAGTAAATAGGTTGTTTCTGCCTATAGTTCCTTTTATCTTGGTTATCAAAAGAGGTAGATTGCTGGACTACTCATTCACTAATTTCACCCGTCTTTAGTTTCTTTTATAAAAGCAAGCAAAAAAAAAAAAAAAAAAAAGTTTTTTTTTTTTTTCTTTTAAGTTATGGGAACAAAATACTTGGAAAGAACTTTGAGATGCTAACGTATGAATGTGTTTCTAAGTACAATTATCCTCAATAAATATGACAATCTTATGATCTCTTTTAGTAATTTGAAGTTCAAAATAAATATGATGATCAAAACCAAGCCAAATCAGTAGAACGTGCGCTGCCTTTTCAAACTATACTACCTCCTCCCATCATTCTAAGAAATCATTGATCTGAACCCCCTTCCATAGATGAGGGTTACAGGAATAATTTATTAACAATCACTATAATGTATATTATTTGAATATATATAATAAATATTTGAATATATAGTCAAACATGTATATTTGAACATATATTCAAATACTAAATATATATGTATATATTCTTATATTCAAATTCAGGTCCTCTCCAAGGTTAGGCAAACATCTCAGCACTGAACTACATACCCAGCCCTATTTCTTTTTTCTTGGCAAACATTTATTGAAAAGTTCCTAAGCTAATCCCTTCCAGCATCTAATGGTGTCACATAGGACAGAGGAACCACAGTTCTAGCCTCTGTTCTGGTACTAATGAGCAGAGAGACCTTGGGCAACTCACTTAGATTCTCAATCTCAAAAACTGGGAGGTTGAAACAAAGTATTTTTTTCAGCTTTAAAAAATATAGCTAACTCCTACCCTGAGGGATTCGCTGAAAGAAGAGATAGGTCTATTTGCCAAATCTTTGTAAGCATCTGTGTATCTTTTCAATACAGTAACAGTTGAGAAACACTAGGCTTAGGCAGAAGAAAACAATGAATAGTTGCCACCCAAAAACATATGCTCACATTAGTGGGGCTGAGGTCATGAGAAATAATCCAACTGAGTGGTAATTATTTTTAAATTATAATTCAAAATCCAGTGTTTTAGATACATTCTCTTTCTGTTTCAGTTCCTCTCCATTGTTTCTAACTCAAACATAAGCGCTCACACCTAACTAACAGGCATTCATCTGGTTTCACCAGGGAAGAAAAGACTAGTGGGTTCTCACATTCCAGAGAGATGCCTGGGTTTTGCTTCAGTGAGCCTCAGTCATGAGGACTGACAGGCCTAGATGCTTCCACTGCTTCCCCATTCACATGCCTAAGGCCTGGGGTGTGAAACTTCCATTCTCTCCAGCTCTTGGAGTTATTTTCAGAACAGTGGTTAAAAGGAGCCTCTTAATGGTTCAGCCCTCCCTAAAGCAAGAGAATTTCCCTCAGTTGCCTTGTTTCCCAAAAAAAAAATCTCTCCTACTACACATCCATCTTTCTAATAACAATAAGATCCTATAATTAAATATAATCTTGCCAAGCCCCCTTGTTTTATTTTATTTTTTTTATGTCCACTTCCGCCTTTTCTTTCTTTTCTTTTCTTTTCTTTTCTTTTTTTTTTTTAGGGTCTCACTACTGAGTCATAGTGATCCTCCTGTTTGAACTTCCCAAGGGCTGGGATTACAGACGTGCGCCACCATGCCCAGTATCGCTGGCTCAGCGCCCTCTAGAGCAGGGCCAGCGTGGCACAAAGCCCCCTTGTTTTAAAGATTATTTCAAAGTCTAAGTTTGTTGAGCAAGAGCATAGTGCATAGATGGGGCTGGGGAGATAACTCCATGGCACAAATGCCTGCCTGGCAGGTGCAAGGTCATGAGTTTGAATCCCAGATTCCTCCCCTCCTTCCCAAAAAAGAAGCATAGTGCATAGAATGTTGATCATGTGACTTAGGTGACACCTCTCTTCATGGGAGCTGCACTCCAAATTTCGGTAACATCAGGTAATTCCTTTCTTTCCAAGCTTCTTCCTTCATTCCACATTGTGGGTCAGACTTGCCAGTTACATGACCAGATGTAATTGTTACTATCACACACAGTCAGTTAAAATAACAATGTTACCAACCTGATAATGACTTACTCTGGCAAAGTGTAGCTGATTTGTTCTCTTTAACCCCAGAGAGGTAAAAATAACTATTATACACAATATTCCTGAACTTTACAGATTGAAATACAAGGACCAGTCATACAAATCTTACTAAACTTGAAAAGACAGCAACTTCCAAAGGAAAAACAAGTAGCCTATTACTAAAGATAAAAAAAAGAGCTTTCTAAATGAAAATGGAGCAAACGCTATTGGCCGAATTCATGGACAAAAGTGGCTTAGGGAGTCTTTCCTTTCTTTAAGGTTCGTATAAGGAAATGGGTAATGTGAAAAGTACTGCCATTCCTTGACATTGGTTCATATTCTTAAGTGATTCTTAAAGATGGTAATATGTGCTTCCTCCAGAAGCCTGCAATAAGATAATTACACTTAATTAACAGCCCAGTTATTTCTTTCATAATATGTTTACATGAAAAACGTAGAATAGTTTCATTAAAATATCATAAAATATAAATATCGAAAGGTGGAAACCAGCTAAAAACTAGTTCCCATTTCTAATCATTTCTAGCACTTTATGTGACATGTGTTAGTGAATCTAAAGGATGAAACAGACTGTTCAGTACCCTAAAACCACCCAAACACAGTCTAGTGGAATTATTATTATAGAGAAGTTACACAAATAAAATGTTTTGCTGAATCTTATTTCCATGAGCTCAGGCAGTTGTTTCAAGTATTTTTGAATAGCCATGTATACTTTTAACTTTCTAACTCTCCTTTTAAAATACAGAACAGCTGCTGGCCTGTTCTTCTGCTATACATAAGTAGCCCACAAAGGACAAAGCTCTCCATTAATAGGTTAAATTATTTTTAACACACTTACATTTCTATCCTGAGTCATCATCCCTGAAATATGGTAAGCGTCCATCTTCCTAGCTGAGGGGAGCACCTGCAGACTGCAAACCTAAACTGTCACACATCTAGTACCAGAAAAACCCATCTTGTTTCATCTGGCCTACGGACTAAAATATCAAGATCACTGAGCAGAAACAAGGCAAAAAATTAACTGCTTCTTCTATGTAGTCAACACAGATGTTCAGTTAAACTATTTCTATTGTAAGCATATGTGTATAATAACAGAGCACAGCCCCTCTAATAAGCCAGAGTTAGAATATAACTGCAACAGAATTTTCAAGAACTGAAAGCAATTCAACTTTTTAAAATCTTTTAACCTTTCCACAGAAACTAGTTCTGCAGATCTACATTATCTTTAAACAGCTGCATGTAACTCTAGTGATTTTGTTAAGAATCTCCAAATCACTTATTTCCCTTTAAAACTATGTTCCATCTTTAATATTTAGATTATGTTTCTTTTAAGTGGTAATTACTTGTACATTGCTTAAACCAACTGTTTTGGGCTGCACTGCCCCACCAGCAGACCCTGGCACAGAACAGAGGTTAGGGAGTGTAAGAGTCTCTCTCTCAGGGAGCATATGCAAGGTGGGGAAAGAGACTCAGGAAAGGGAGAGCCATCATAGCATGAGTGAATTAACAAGGGGTCGCCTCTGTGGGCAACTGGACATCAGGTTCCTTCGGACCTCAAGGATCATCTTAGAAATCCTGTGGAATCACCTCAGAATCGGTTCCACCAAGCCAAATAGGCCAGGGCATTTATGTGCCAATCCTCATCCCTGTGGTAAGTTTGCCCACACACAGAGGCATGCACAAACACAACAGCCTGCAGGTGTGCAAGCTCTCTAATGCTGAAAAAGCTCTGGGGCAGGGGGAATAAAAACAAACACTTCACACAGGACACTGTCAGCAAACCAGAAATTCTACCAAAGCCCCAGGACACCCACATGGCCTAGGGAACTGAGGGTGAGATACCAGTATCTGCAAAACTTGATGTCTCTGACAATTCTAATTTGTGTCACTGCCTTGATACCGTAGTATTCCATAAACTTCCTCCTTGATCTTTATTTTATCGTTCTTTTTCTCCGTCTTCCACTCTGTACCTAAAATTTCTTCTCTAAGTATGATTCAGTTAGTAAGTCAGGCCCCACCATATGTGAGTACTAAAGTATATGTACATATACAATATGATGCCATGTGGTATCTTATCACTAATACCAAAACCTGTCTGCTTGAGAGCTCATCGTAAGTCAAACTCGAATACTATTTAAAATGTGTTACTCTTCAAAGGTAAATTTTCAGGAAAGCTAAGGAAGCTAACGCTTCAAGGCCCCTCCCCTACACCAGCCTTGGAAGAGACCTCGTCTGTGTGCTCAAATGGTTATATGTGCCTGTAAAACTTTCAGTAGGAATACATACTACTTGAATTGCAGCCTTGCTCCTTCAGTTTCCCCCATCATGCTTTTCCTAGTGGTCCGTGGCACTGGAGTAGCTCACAAGCATCCAGAGGAATCCAGCCTGGGCAGTTGCAGTTAAGACAGTATTCCATTTGAATTTAGTAAGATGCCCTTAAATAGCTAACAGTTCCTTTTGTGTGTGATCAATTTGAGCTCCTTGCTCACATAGGAATACATTCTAGAAATGTTCCTCACTGGAAAACTATTGGGAAAAAGACACCTTCGAACCCACTCAAGACCACACTCATGTTAGCTGGCATGAAAGGAGCAGTTTATTGATGGCAACTAGCATGTGCCAGGCTGCTCAATGGACCTGAACAGCAGCCATGGCTGGGGAGGTAGGGGCTTTGGAGAGCAGGAATAGGGGAAGGGGAGTCATAAAGTGTCCTTATTTGAGCCAGAGTGTTCCAGGGAGGCAGTAATGGGGAAGGGGAGTCAATCCCTTGCTGGGCCAGGGTGTTTGGAGCAGAGAGTATAGAGTCCTCGAAGCAAGCTGAAACAAAGCTATATGTGTAATCAGCCAGGCGCATCCGGGTGCAGTCAAGGTTGCAGCACAGTTGTGGTTGGCACACCTCCGAACATCAGAAGTGGTGTGTGTATGTGGGGACACAGCAGGGGGCCTTAACAGTTCCTACCACCCTCTGTGTGGACCTTAACTGACAACAGGCACAAGAGGTCAGGGATAGGAGCTCTATCACACTGTAATGTCTTCCAGCATTTAGCACTAGACATAAACAGTAGAGAAAGAAACAAGTTTTGAAATACCGACAGCCACAAGTAGAAAACCCTTTCTTTCTTTTTTCTTGTACCAGGAATCCAGTTTAGGGCAGGTGCTGTGCAGACAGGTGTGTGCTACTTAGTTATATCTCCAGTAGGGAAAATCCCTTTATTCATCAGTCATAAAGTGATAAGCAAAAGGTCTGAGTTTTCTTTTTTGTTTCTATAATAGAGGGTTTCATTTTGGCATACTTGTGCATATTTCGATCATTTGTGTACCCCATCAACCCTTCTTTCTTCCACACCCCAATCTTCTTTTTCTTCTCTAATACTCCCTGATTCTTTCTATCTATCTATCTATCTATCTATTTGTTTATTTATTTATTTATTTATTTAGTCTTTTTGAGACAGTGTCTTGCCATGCAGTTCAGGCTGCCTTGAGCTCCCTTCTGTAGCCCAGGCTGTTCTTGAACTCACACCGATCCTCCTGCCTCAGCCTCCCAAGTGCTGGGATTACAGGCATGCGCTACCATACCCAGCTCCCTTTTTTATTTTCTTATCTTGTTTTTTGTTTGGTTGCTTTTTGTTCTTTGTATTTCAGGGAAGGGTGTACAGGGTGTTCAGGGTCTCACTACTAGGTCGGACTAATTGTGATCTACCTGTTTACAGCCTCCCAAGAGCTGGGATTAGAGGCGTGTGTCACCACAGCAGTCTCAATTGCTGTCTCAGCAGGCCCAGTGTGAGGGGGGGCTGCGAAACCAGAGCAGCTGGGCCCAGGGATCAAGCCCCTGGCCCCATGTGCCTCCTTGCAGGCCCTTTAATCTGCTGAGCTATTTGGCTGGCCCTCTTTCTCTTTATTTTTATTTTTAGATTCCATATATGGAAAAAATGTGATATTTATCTTTCTGGGTCTGCTTTAGTTTGATTAAAATGATTTCCAATTTCATCCATGTTCCTATAAAGAACATAATTTTGTTCTTCTTTCTGACTGAATAATATTCCACAGTGTACATACGCCACATTTTCTTTACCCAGTTTTGTGAATTGTGATACAATAAATATGGGTAGGCAGGTTTCTTTATAGTATTGCTGATGTTAATTCTTCTGGGAACAATGTATGCTTAGAAATATGCTTAGAAACCAAATAATAATAATTAAATTAATAATAGTAACTAAATGGCAACTTACTTTTAGTCTTTTGAGAAAACTCCATATTGATTTCTATCGTGAATGTATTAATTCATGAATCTGCCAACAGTGCAGAAATATTTCTTCCTTTATCCCTATCCATCCTAAGCAGAATTTACTGTTTCTTATGTTCTTGATTATGGACATCTTGACTAAGATGAGATAGAATCCCAATGTGCTTGGACATTGCACTTGCCAGGCAAGCATTTACACCACTGAGCTATCTCCCTGGCCTTCAATGTAGTTTTCATTTACATAATCCTGATGGCTAAAGATATTCTAACTTTTTTTATGCTTCTTTTGAAAAGTATCATTTCAATTCACTTGCCAATTTATTGTTTGAGTTCATTGGGGTGGGTTTTTGTTGTTAGTGGTGGTGTTTGTATTCTAAGCACTAATCCTATTGTCAGAGCAACATGCAGACTTTCTCCCATCTTTTGTTCACTCTATTTTTTCTTTTCTGGGCAGAAGTACAATTTTGGGTGCTTTCTCAAGATCCAGATGGCTGTAGTTTCATGCCTTTGTTTCTGTTTATCTAGGTGTCCATTTTTGTGCTAGTACCTTGCTGGATTTTTACTATGGCTTTCTAGTATATTTTGAAGTTGCATATTGTGATACGTCTAGCTTAGAAGATCCTTAAAAACTCTTATCAGAAGAGTTATAGAGCTGATAAATACAGCAAAAGGGCAGTTTATACGTCAGTCATATAAATGTATTTTCTGTGCACCAGCAAGAAACTTCCTGAAAAAAAAAATTAAAACAGTTCTGCTCATAATAGCTTCAATCACCTAGAAATAAGCCAACAAAGGAGCATGAAGGATCTTGCGAATGAAAATAACAGACATTGTAGAGTAAAACTGTAGAAGACAGAAGGACCTCACATGATCACAGATAGGTGGAAATAATATTACTAAAAATGATCCAATACAATCCCCATCAAAATATCAGTCTTAGTCTTCACAGAACTAAAAAAAGTAATGTTAAAATTCATAGGAGCACAAAAGACCAAGAATAGACAAAGGAAGTCTGAGCAACTTTTATAAATTCACCATACCATGGAAATATTTTGACTATATTTCCATTAGAAAGTCACCAGAAATGGTTCTGACAAGGAGAAGCAGGTTGTAATGTAGACTTTTAAAATACATGTAATGGTCAAAACTGGTTTATTGAAAAAAAATAAATTTCAAATAAAACTATAGCAGAGACTATTGGATTATTTGAAAATCAAAGTAACGAAACAATGAACCATGTGAACAGACTGAGAGAATTTAAAAGTTTTGCTATTTCAATATAGAACACCATATATGTACAAATTAGTTAAGGAAAGGTGTTACAAAAGAGTGTTAGATAGCTACAAAAAATGTTTTCTCAGACTTCATGATTTTTGCTGTCTTTGTCAATTCTTAAATTTGTAAGTGTGATTTCTTTTGTAGTTCTAAATAACAAGTTCATTTTGTGTCTAATGTTGTACTTGCAATCCTATATCCTTTCTCTTATAATGAATCCCCAAATATGTGAAAGTTTTCCTCAAAACCTGGTAGTAGCAGGTTTTAGTAGCATGAACCTTTTGTGTAAATTTGAAAGGATACTTTCTTGGTTCATTTTGTGTTACTCCTGCATAGTGCCTGGAACCTTAGGAAGCACAGAGATTCATCTAGCTCACCATGTGGCAGGCTCAGTGTTGACAATAAGGCAGTCCCATCTGTTTAGTCTCTGGTGAGGACTATCTAGCTGCATCCTAAAATGTGGAAGAGTTCATATGGCAGGAAAAGAAACAAGATACCAGGGTTGGCCAGCCTTTTCTCTTATAACAATCCACTGTCCCAAGAACTACTTTACTGCCACATAGACCAGCACTAATTCCTTTATGAGGGTGGTCCTGACCCAGTGAGCTACTGCTAGGATGCAGCCCTTAACGTCCCCACCACTTTTCAATAATATTACTTTGGCAACATGCTTCCACATGAGTTTTGGAGAGAATGAACTACTTTCACTCCATAGAAGACATCTGATTTAAACCTAGGAATATCTGACTAGGAAGAAAAAGAGATGGGTCTTTATTACACACTTGCTGCCCAGTGATGGCAAACCTTCTTAGAATTTTTAATGATACAAACAGCCCCCTGTGGCATGCCTGCCACAGATTCACCACCACTGAGTCCTATACTTTTGTTTAATCTTGTTAATAGGGGTTGTGGATGTAAGAGTTTTAAATTCTGACTCACGTTTAGAAGTGGAAAAATACATTTCAACCTTTGTTTCCAGATAATTTTTCTTGCCAGGTGTGGTGGTGCACACCTGTAATTCTAGCACCAGGGAGGCTGAGGCAGAAAGATCACTGAGAGTTCAAAGCCAGCCTGAACTACATAGCAAGACCCTGTCTCAAAAACGAAAATCAGATAATTTTTTATAGTACTTTAGCATTGTGTCCCTGCTACTTGTCACTTACCACACTTATCTGCTTCATTTCCTCTTTGTGTCTCCTTACCTAGATATTAATAAGAAAGAAAAGACCTGTGAGAGGTTCACCTGAGGATCCTAAACCACGCATGACAACTCAGCTTCTTCACCCTGCCTGATAGTGACACTCACAAAAATAAGCATTTCTCTAGGTGTCCACATAAGCAGGGCATTATACTAAGTACTAAAAGCATAAAGATAGATACAACATGATTCCTGGTCTCAAAGAACTTATAACATGGTTAAAAAATTGGCTGATGAGATAGCTCAATGGACTAAAGCACCAGTTTAGGCAAGTATAGGCAAGCATAGGGACTGCAGTTCCATCCCTGGTACCACATGCCATGCCAGCCCTGCCACAGAACCAGCTGAGCCTGCCAGAGTCTGGGGCATAGTAGAACATGCTTGTAATCCCAGCACTGGGGAGGCTGGAAGCAGAAGAATCATGAGTCCAAGCTGCATAGTGAGATCCTGTAAAAACCAAATCATGTATTTTAAATAATTACGTTGTTTTGAGCTTAATTTTAAAGCACGGTCACCGTTTGTTTTTCACTACTCATAAAATATTTTCAACCCGCTGTTTCTTTTTTTTTTTTTTTTTTTTTTTTTTTTTTTTTTTTTGAGACAGGGTCTCGCTATGCAGTTGAGGCTGGTCCTGAGCTCACTTTTGTAGCCCAGGCTGGTCTCGAACTCGCACCAATCCTCCTGCCTCAGCCTCCCGAGTGCTGGGATTACAGGCGTGCGCCACCACGCCCGGCAACCCACTGTTTCTTTACATTCACTGCTTGAAGAAGGAGTTCCTAGCTGCAACTGACTGGTGAAGAAGCAGATTCAATGATTTCACGTATTGGTATTAGCTTTCCCATTGCTGGAACATCCACAACATAAGATCAGAAAGGTTGAATTTGCCTCATGATTTCAGACCCATGGCTGATAAGTTCCCAAGCGGGAACCTTGGCACAGGAGGGCTTGGTGAGGCTTAGTTTGTGGCAGCTGGGAAGTAGAGAAGACAGCAGCACAAGAGAGGAAGTGTCCAGGGACCAGGCAAAAACCCCAAGGTTACCTCCATGACCTCCTGGATGCACAGAGAAGTGTGCTTCAGGTGTCTGGGGTGGCTCCCAAGCCAATCAAGTGGACATAATCAATCCTGGTTGTAACAAGTATCCTCCGTTGTGGAGTTTCACCTCCTTCAACAGGTGTTTTCCAGTGTCACTGTGCTCATCTATAGCAGGAGGTCAGTGGGGAAAGTGAACCCATGGCACCCAAGCAGCCAAGGCACTCAGCCCAAGCAGCTGAGTAGCAGATAATCAGATAACATAGCAGCAGTGTGGGAATTGCAAAATGAAGAAGTGGACTTCAGATTTGGACACTAGTTCTCTAAAACGCCTGCCATCACTGGCATAGTGGATTGAACATGAGGACTTGAGTGTAGTAGTCGATAGTCGATACACTGTGTCAAACTTGGCTGCACCAACTCAGTGGTTCCTAGGCCATGGGGGCCCTGTCCCACCCCACCCCACTCCACCCCACACTAGGGCAGGGAGGGCCCACCCCAGAATGACTCAGCACAAAAAGGGAATACAAAGGGGTTAAGGAAGATTCAGCGTTTCACTTCCTTGGAGGAGCTTTAGTTTTTGAAGTCAGCTTGAGCATCATCTCCTGGCTTCTGAAACAGATTCTTCGGGCATTGGCTTGGATCCTTCAGCTTCAGTAGCAGCTTCTGCAGCCTTCTGTTGCAAACCCAACTGATAGAGACTTGCATGGAGCATTTCAGTGAGCTTCACACCTTGGGCTGAATGCTTCAGTCTTGGGCATGCAGACACTCCACTGTTCCTCATCTGACTCTGTGGCTAACCGTCATAAACCAATCTTATAATTTCTTATACACTTGTACATCTTCTGTTATAGCTGTTCGTTATACTATATCCATTCCTCTAATGAAATACTAACTAATGAAATGAGGCAGTCTGGAAGCAGCTTACGACTCTCTGCTCCACTTCCTATGGCCTCATGTCACTGTGAGGAAGGCTGGGAAATAGAATCTGCCCACATGACCAGGAAGAGTTGCACACAGGAGTGGTCACCAGATCAAGGGGCAAGGTTGAAGTTAGTCTGTTCTCTATGATAGCACAGGAAGAGTTCCTCCACAGAGACATAAAACATAGTTTTCTAATCCCCAGAGTTATTTTTAGCTTTACTTAATTTTCTCCCTTTCCCTATACCTCCCCTCTAGTTGAAGGGACTTCTAGAGTAACTGGAGGTTTTACTTACTGCTACATTTGCATTTATTGATTTCTCTTTAGAAGGTAAATACATTTATTTTTCCCTTTTTCTTATAATAAGAAATAACAATGGGTCAGTTTCACAACATGTTAGTAGGTCAATGACAATAATTAATACAATTCACATTGTTGTCTTCATAATAGTTGTTCCAGGTACAAGATGGAGACATGATAATTTTTCTAAATATTATGATACAAATATTTCCTTGCATGGAACAGAAAGTAGTTGTATACGTAGTCCAATGCTCCATAATAGGAATGGGTTATCAGTAGAATTGGCAATGTCAGAAGCTGTTGACTTGAGCCTTTTACAATTCAGCATACTAATCTGGCTTTACTTTTTATGCCTCATGGTTATACTTTTCTGCTAGGTAGGTAACGCCAAGTTAAAGCAAGACCTATATAACAAAACATGTAACTTTTGTATTTGACAAGGTCAGTAAAATCCTCAGGATTTACCTTGAAACCATATAGTGTTTTGTAGAACTATTGTCAGTGTCAGCTGTCTGCATGAGTCATGGCCATTGCTTGACCAGTTTGCTCTCTGTGAAAGCCTGAGAGAATATTTTCTCTCTAGGTGACTCTCCTTAGGCCCACTATACATCATTGATCCCTTTCCTGTGTGGCCCCATTATATCTTTGAACAGAAAATTTGGGATACCACTGAGTTATAGGATATTGAAGTACAGGTTCTCTTATGTCCAGAATCCTCACTGACCTTAAAGGGATAGGGTCAAAATATTGGCTATTCTTGTAGCCCTTCTTTTTCTCTAATTTTCGGTTTGCAAACTTAAGTTGTTAAACCTTCAGAAGAAAAGCTTAGTGACAGTGGTTCTCAACCTTTCTAATGCCGTGACCCCGCAATAGAGTTCCTCATGTTGCGGTGACTCCAAACCAAAAAATAATTTTGGTGGCTAATTCAAAACTGTAATTTTGCTACAGTTATGATTAAGAATGGCTTTAGGCAACCCCTGTGTTTTGTTTGTATGACCCCTGCTGGGGTCACGACCCACAGGTTGAGAACTGTTGCTCTATAACATAGGGTACTTGAGCTTAACATCGCCATCTTTCTGAATATTAAATGCCTTAGACTTAACATGGAACCAGTATTTTCCATCAATCACTGACATTCTAATAAGCCCCTACAGAATATGATTTTTAAAAAAACACTGTTACACATTTTTACACAGAAATTTAGAAATCTAAGCATCCACTAAAGTGTAGCAGGTCAATCCTATGGCATTTTTCCTTGTCTCATATTCTCTTTAATTACCCTTTTTTGTTTTCTTTTAAAACACTTACTTCAGAGAGAGTACAGCAATAATTGAAATTACATTAGAAGCAGCACACATCTAAAAGACCAGGATGAAAGGCATCTTAAGCATGGGTTTAGTCTGACACATTACTACTCTAAGTGTCAAAACCTGTTGGAGATTCTTAGGACCATTATCTAATTCATCCTGTTTATATAAGTGCATGATTTTTCCCTTGCTATGTTTCCTAACTTTTCTATTTGCTGTCTCTTCATTGTTTAATCCTTAAGTTCTTGATTTCCATTCAGCTGTGTTATGCCTTTCCATTTTTATTTCTTCTATTGTGTCTTAGTTCCATTTGGATTAAAGGTTTGGTTCCCATCATGGTTCTTTTGGGAGATGTTGAACCCTTTGAAAGGCTGTCCTGAGGTCGTGGAGGGCATGAGGTCTCCCTCACATGAACCCTTTGGTAGTTTCCAAGAGAAGTTCATTATAAAAGAACCAAATCTGGTCTCTCCCCTCCCTCTCCCTCTTCTGCTTACTTGCTCCCACATTCACTCTGGCTATTTTTGTTTGCAACCTGAAGTAACACAGCCAAGAGGCAGCCCTCACCCAGGCTGAACTACACCTTTTAAACTTTCAGCTTCCAAACTTACAAGCTGGATAAACCTCTTTGCTTTATGGTGTGTCAAGAATTTTGGTATAGGGATGGAAAAATGAATACAAGCAGGTGACTCAAACCTCCCATATGAATGTTTTTATTCAACCCTCTGTTAATATGAATTCCAACAGTCTCATTTACAAAAGCTTTAATACCATGATGTTGCATATGTAGCCCAAGGTTCAGTTGATAAATGTCAATCTGACAGACAAATCAAAAATTGCACTCAGGCCAGAGGGTCAGCCCAGGTAGATAAGGTACAGTAATAAACTTCTTGCTAAGAGACAATCAGTAGGACAGATCAGAGTTTGGCTACCAGAAGGTATAAGCAAGGGGTGCAACCTGTCAAGCAAGAGGACACAAGAGGAAAAAACCCCAAGAGCTGAAAGAATTCAGAAGTGTTCAGGTTGGACAAAGGCAAGAAGTTTCAGAACCTGGGCAGTGTGCATAAATTGTCTAGGATCAGATTTAAGTCAATGCCTCACTTAAAAAGAAAAGTCCCATTTTCTCTGGCATGCATTCCAACATCCTACAGGTGTAGCTCAGAAAATCAATTTTAGAATTTTCTAAGAAAAGCACTTCGAATGCTTAGATGTTAAAATAGTAATAATAATCCTGACAGTTAATGGACACCTATTAAATAAAATTTTCCGTGGCTTCACATCATGCTTATGGCTTCTCTCCTTTATGGTTATTATCTCATTTTGTGATATGAATCTGTTCTCCCATTTTAAAGATGAAGACACTAAACATCAGGTGATAGACAAATGCCTAAGTCACACAATGAAAAAGCAATAGATCCAGATCTTTAACCTAGGTCACTTTAACTGCAAAATCTGTAATTCTAACTACTTCACAATTGGTCAGTAGATATTTGTATTTGGTCATTGGTATTTTCTGGTCTTTAAGAATAAATACTTCAATAAAGCAAAAAACAGGGTGGGGAAGGTAGATACCATGTGTAAGTAAATTACTTTAAGGCATTTGTTCTCAGTTAGAAAAAATTACTGGGCCAACAAAACAGCTCAGTAGCCTAAAGTGCCTGCTTAGGCAAGCTTGAACAGGCACAGGAGACTGTGGTTTGATCCCAACACACTTAGTGTGGGCTGAGCCAGCCAAAAATAGGAAATTACTAATAGAAGAGTATTTATGAGCATTAATTTGGAGAATAATGATGAATTATGAGCACCTCTAACATCACACAATAGAAACTGGAGATGACTTTTCTCCATCCCTACCCAAAGAAGGAAGAAATAAAAATTTTCTACCAGAGATATCTAAGCAGCCATGAAAATTTACCTGTATTCAGTGAAGATTTAAAGGAAGTACGAAAGGTGGAGGACAATTAATATTTCTAATTAAAATTGAAAACCCAATAAACAGCCCTTATATATTTCCTTGGATCGCTGAAGGCACCCTTTTTAAGAAAATATAAAATGTAAGTGTTAAAAAAAAATCTCTAAGGTAAATATTTCTGTGAACTACAGACTATTTTTAATATTGTAATTTTGTTCTTTTTTTTCATAAAGTAGAGAAAGTAAAACAATAGTACATTCTCCTTTGCTTTTCAGAGATTAATGTAGAGCTGCTACACCAGCTGCAACTCAGCATGCTCTGATTTTTCTTTCTTTTTTTTTTCTTGTATATTTTTAGGGAAGGGTCTACAGGTTGTTTAGGGTTTCACTACTAGATCAGATTTGTAGTGATCCACCTCTTTACAGCCTCCCAAGAGCTAGGATTACAGGTGTGTGCCGCTACTCCCAGTCTCAATTGCTGTCTCAGTGTGCCACAGGGTCAGGGCCAGCATGGCAGGCCCAGGGATTGAACCCCTGGCCCCTGAGCCTGCATACAGGCCCATAATCCACTGAGCTCTTTGGCTGGCCATTGTGTTTCTTTTTTAATTGTTCAAGGTTTGGCATATTTTCTTCTAGTAAATGAAGTCTCATGCTGCTCAGTAGCAATTGTGTATTCCACGTCATTGGTCCTATGTCCAGCAGGTCATTCCAAATTGCAACACATGTCATTTACCTTATGTTGAAAGAAGAAAAAAATCAGCAGATTTGATCACATCAAATTAAGAAGGTTCTGCACAGCAAAGGAGATCACCATCAAAGTGAAAACAAGACAACCTACAAAGCGTCAGTCAAATAGCTCAGCAGACACAGGGGCCAGGGGTTCAATACTGGGAGCCTCAATCCTGGGGGCTGGCATGGTAGGCCCTGACCCTGGGGCACGCTGAGATGGCAACTGAGACTGGGAATGGTGGTGCACACCTAGAATCCCAGCTCTTGGGAGGCTGTGAGCAGGTGGATGACTACGACTCCGATCTAGTAGTAAGACCCTGAACACCCTGTAGGCACTTCCCTAAAATGAAAAAAAAGAAACAAAAGAAAAAAGGAAAGAATAAATGAAAAGAAAAATCAATACAGAGATTATTCAAAAAACTAAAAATAGAAATTTCATTTGACCCAGCTATCCCTCTTCTTGATATCTTCCTAAAGGCACTGAAGATATCATACCATGGTGATATATGTATTTCCATGTATACAGCAGCATAATTCATAATTTTTCAATCATGGAAATAGCTTCTGTGTCCATCAAGAGATGAATAGATAAAGAAAATCTGCTATTTATATACATTGGAATACTGCTCTGCCATAAATAGGATAAACTTAAGTCATTTGTAGGAAAATGGATAGACCCTGAAACCATAAATAAAAGATATCTAACAGAAAGAGAGAAAAATTATTGCAATCCACAAGACAGTTTATCTAAAAGCATACCTTGAGTATATATAGTTATTTTCAGTGTTTTATATGTTTTGGGCTATTAATAAAGTTTATAATCCATATACATAAGAATGAACTTTATAAGGTTTTATAGGGTAAATAAATGAAAATGATGCTGAAAAATAAAATGAAGAGTGGAAGGAAGGAGAAAACAAACAAACAAAAAAGGAGAATTAAAACATGTTATGTACAAGTACCTAGGGAGTCACTACAGTGAAAGTAGTCACTATGTACTGGAAACATGTACAAAGCAAGAAAGACAGAGGTGAGTGCAAGGAAGGGTTGGAAGGACAGAGAGGGAGGGAAGAAGGGAGCGAGGGAGGGAGGGAGGAAGGGAGCGAGGGAGGGAGGGAGGGAGGGAGGAAGGGAGCAAGGGAGGGAGGGAGGGAGGGAGGAAAGACCAGTCCTGTAAGCAGCAGTTCTCATCCTTTTCTCAAGAGATATTCAAACGTTCTCTGAAAAAATTAAAAGGAAACAAAGCAAGAAATACTGTGGTTGTCACACTGGGTAGTCGCAAGTCTCATAGAAGCCTGGGATACTTGGAGGAAGGGAAAATGAATCATCTGCTTGAAGACACCAAAGTAGTTTTGTTGTTGTTTTTTGTTGTTTTTCTAATGACCCTAGCACCGCTCTGGAGATTCCATGATGAAATCACTGAAGTTATATCAAGATACCCTTTTTATTCAGCAAGAGCACTTAGAGGAAGTGGGACAAGTTTCCATGACAAGTAAATATTTAAAAGATGATAAATAAAAGGAAGAAATGAAAAATGATGTAATGTAAAGCTATCTCACTCTACCAGATGCTTCTGTAGCAAACAAATCTCAGAAAATAAAATGCATTTCCTATTATGTTTCCAATAGGTTCAGCAAGTTATTTGTGATAGAAAGAAGCAAGTTTGAGACTCAGATTTTGACAGTTTTATAGTCCTTGCTCAAACTTTCTAAAGTGTTTGGGGCAGGCATGACTAGGCAGCTAGATTATTTCAGAGTAAACTAATAAACCATCTCACCATTTACTTCATAAATTCTTTGCATCTCATAAAAACTTAGCAAAGACTTAGTTTATGTAAAAGAGTTGGGTGTAAAGCCTCCGAAAAACATGCTAGTGAATTTCCTCTGTTGGGTCTTCATATCATCTCCATGAAAAAGACCTCCAATAACCAGTAGTCATTACATCACTGCCACCTGGGTGCAAAAACACTGAGAGTATCTCTCAAGAGAGTTTAGTTCCGTGGGCTTGTGTAGACTCACGCTCAAGCAATAGATGGCCTCGAACTTCAGGAAAAGTGGCAAAATTGTACAGAAAAAAATACTCCTAAATTTCTCTTCCCTTCTTGTCACTAGTTTGTTATCCTATTTTCTCCATAATCAATAGCCAAACTTTTAAAAGCAATGTTCCTGAGATGATTCTCTATTCAAGCCAAATCGATCTCTGGAATCCTGAATAGGGGGTGTGCTTCCCTCCCTCCCTTCCTCTGCTGAGACCACCAGCCCAGAATGTCATGGTTCATCCCTCAGTAACTGCCCTTTCCCACCATAGATCTGAGGCCTCCACCTAACCCCCACTAATGTGCCACTTCCACCATAAACATTCCTTGGCAGCGGGGATTTGTCCCTTCTCTAATTAAACTGTTTTACACTTGCTTACTACATAACCATTCTTAATTTTTTAAATTTTTTTTATTTATTTGATAGTTTGTTTACTTATTTATTTGATACAGGGTCCCACTACACATCTAGGACTTATAGTGGCCCTCCTGTATCCGTCTCCCCAGTACTGGATTACAAGCATGTGCCCACCACACCAAGTTTTGGTGGCCAGAACAGCACACTCAGGGTTCCAGGGCCAGCACAGCATGCAGTACCAGTGATCAAACCCAGGTCCTTACACTTACTAGATAGGCACTTAGACCACTGAGCTATCTCTCCAGCTCCTACATAACCATTCTTATATGTAATTTTCATTCATGTGCACCTTTCTCTCAAAAAATTACACAGCCTCTTATTGACCACTACTACTTTGGTGGCTACCATATTGAAAACTGAACATACCTACAATCAAACATATGTGTATCCTTTTTATTCCTACTTCCAGAACCATTGTCTTTATATACTAGCCAGGATTTAAAAAAAAAAATGGCTTCATTTTCAGTCTTCTTCAATATTTCCCATATCCAGTCACCAGAGCTTGTGAATCCTATCAATGTTATATCTCTTATAACCACCCACTTTTCCATTTCTGCTGCCAAAATCCATGTTTAGGCCTTTATTTCCTTGCCTGGACTATTTCAAATGTCCACCAGCCTCTTTGACTCGTTTCCCTACTCTAATCCAATCTAAACACCTCAGTGAGATTAATCTTCCTAGATACAGCTTTGACTCACATTATTTCTGTTTAAACACCTTCAGTGGCATCTCAAAGCCTATCAACTAAAGTACAAATTCTTCAATCTGGCATAAAGCAGGCCCCACTGCAGAGCATACTGTGGTATGCCACCAAGATCCCCCACACGGGGATGTTCATTCATTCGCCCAGATGCCAGCAATGTTGGTTCTGACAGGTCACAGTTAAAACTTTCTTCAGAAATGATCGCTGACTGTGGAAGATAATTGGCTCAAGTTTTCTCTCCTCCCCAGAGGCTACCCACATCCAGTGACTGGTTGCTGTAAGGATACAAAGGCTTAGTTCCTTGTTTCAATTAAGGACAACTTGGAGAGCCAGGCAAGATTCTGAAGGCCACACAGGATCAGTGAGAGCTCTTCTGAAATTTCATTTTAGTTCAACTTTCCCTCTACCATACCATTCCCCCTCCTCTCAAATATGCTTCCTGCCATAGAAGCTTCATCACAGAATTAGAATTCAGAAAACAGTGTGAGAAACTCAACCACTTTTCTTCTATATCTTTTACTTGTCTTTCACATATCCTATACATCAGAATGGACAATCTGATATTCTGTAAAGACATTTCATGCACTATTACTCACCTACTCATGTAAAAGAATATCTACTGATTATCTAAAATGTTCTAGATCTATGTGCTTTGTGTTTTAAATGAATTAAAAATAGTGTATGGGGCCCAGGGAGCTAGTTCAGTGGAATAAATGCTTGCCTAGCAAGCACAAGGTCCTGAATGCAATCCCTGGTACTGCAATAAATAAATAAATAAATAAATAAGAAGAAGAAGGAGGAGGAGAGAAAGAAAGAAAGAAAGAAAGAAAGAAAGAAAGAAAGAAAGAAAGAAAGAAAAGTTTGTGGGCCAGGGAGATAGCTCAGTAGAATAACTGCTTCTCTGGCAAGTGCAGGGTCCTAGTTCAACCCCCGATACTAGAAAAAAATTCAAAAAAATAAAAGCAGTGTAAAACAAAACACTAAAAACCATACAGAACTTCACTAAACAAATAATATAAATTCAACAGTGGTTGTTATATTGCATAATATTGTCTCCAAATTAGTTGTCTAGACTACAGCTTATGGCCTAAAGGAACAAAGACAGTAAACAAACCCAGAATACAATATTAGCCATTGCTATATGTCAGATAAGGTTTGAGCGTTGGAAATTTGGTCTCCACTGTACCAGTATTAAGAATCAGCAGAGTCTGTAAGAGGCAAGGCTTAGTGCAAAGTCATTCATTCACTGGGACATTTGCTCTTGGAAAAGATGAATGTAGTTCTTGTGGAGTCCCAGTTCAGATGAGAATGATTTTTTTTTTTATTTTTATTTTGAGACGTGGTTTCACTATGCAGTTCAGGCTGGCCTTTTGCTCACTTTCTGTAGCCCCCTGGCTGGTCTCAAACTTGTAGAGATCCTCCTGGCTCAAATTCCCAAGTGCTGGGATGACGGGCATATGCCACCACACCTAGTTTCAGGGCTGAGACATTGTGCCTGGGTCTCAAGGCCCATGACTGCATAGCATGTGGGGCCAAGGATTGAACTTGGGTCCATGTACTTGCCAGGTAGGTGCTTATGCCTCTGAGGTATCTCTCCAGCCCCAAGAATAGTTTGTTTTTAAAAAGATAAGGTTGCGCCTTCCCCACCCATAGCTTCCAGTCTCCTGTGGGATCATTTCTTATCCCATCCCTCATTCTGTTGCCATCTACCATGTGATGATGTGCTAAGGTGGCCCTCACCAGAGTCCTAGGCAATGGGGCCACCCAATCTTGGATTTTTAACTTCTAATAATGTAATCTAAATAAAATTCTTTTCTTTAAAATACCTAGCTTCAAGTATTTCAAGAAAAAAAAACTAACTAAAACAGCAATGATTTCCCAGCTGATATTCAGAGTGAGAGTTTGAGTGATGGATCAGAGTTTGCTAGAGTAATATATTTACTAATATAAGGGAGGCTTCCAATGACAGCTGTTAAAGTCAGGCTGTCCATCTAACTGTGGTGACACACACCTGTAAGCCCAGCAATGAAGAGGCTGAAGCAGGACCATTACCCTGGGTTTGAAGCCAACCTGGGCTACACAAGCAAGGGTTACACTTGCAGACATCTCTCTCTTATCTGATGGCTCTTTTCAATCTCACCTCAAGCTTTCCATTACTGCACATTTGGTGATGATGCCCTACCTGTGTTTCCAACCAGACTAAAACTCTTTCTAAAGCACAAATGTTATCATCATGTTTTCTTAAAGTCCTGCTTCATAAAAAGAGGAAGGAGTCTATCTGCATGCTGGAGAGCCAAACAATCCAGTCAAAGGTGCAAGACTGGGAGCTCACTACAGAGTTCTTTTGGAGTCAGTATCAAGAAGTCAAAATCCCTGCCTTGGAAATCTGAAGCATTTGAGCTAGAAGACTGAAGAGCCCACACTAGAAGGGTGAAGAATGTGTGCTGGAAGCCTGGAGAAAGATGTCCAAAGGCAATGGTGAAGACTGAAGCTCCTCCAAAGAAGCAGAAGTGAGACTTCCTTCTTCTTTCCTTTTTTATTACGTGGCTACAAGCCTATTGACTGGTGCCCTCAACACCCAGGGTGGGGTTTCCCTCTTCAGAACTATGCTAAGCCTATCTATCAGCTGAGCCTTTCTTACTCAAGTTAACACAACACTTAACTAACACAAAGAACAAGAATACAGTATGCATTGTTCCAGAGGTAAAAAATCCACTTGATGAGTCAGTGAAATTGACATACACATCACAGTGGCCTAAGCTAAGGGAGTTATGAGGTGGTGACAAGAGGCAAAACAATTGCTAGGGTCAAAACGAGAAAGACAAGTATGCCTCATGTAGGGATGCAGACAGCATTCTTAGGGGAGAGGTAAGCTATCACAGGACTTTAAGAAAACATAATGGTAACATTTGTGCTTTAGAAAGTTTTTTAGCCTGGTTGGAGACACAGGCAGGGCATCATCACCAAATGTGCTGTAATGGAACACTTGAGGTGAGACTGAAAAGAGCCATCAGATAAGAGAGAGATGTCTGAAAGGTCTAAGAAAATATATTCCCTGATTAGAAACACCGTGGTGTCTTTGGTCCAGCTATCCTCCTGGTTTCAAATGCCCTGTTCCACAACAAGAGATCCTAGAGGCATCTTCATCTCCCATAAGACACGACTCTCTGATTTGCCTGGTGGTTACTGAACACCATCAGCAATTACCTCATCTACGGGCTGTCAGATTCTGAGGGCTAAAATCTCCTGTGCATCTTACCATCCCCTGAGTTCACTGAAACATGGGTGCCTTAGGTTCAGAAAACAAGCCTAACTTGTACTGAAAGTTTAAAGAAACAAAAGCTAAGGATGGGAAGAGCTAATCTCCGGGAAGACCTGCCCCTCGTGCCTGTCAGCCGGAGCCACAGTAGAACAATCCTACTTAAGATACTCTTTGTCTACACATGCAGACATAGTGAATGAAATGACAGAGGCGAGGTCATCCTAGTTTGTGGTTATGAAATTAATTTTGTGCACTACTATAACATCTGATATAAAATAGCCCCCTTTTCCAGAACATTACCCCCACATGGAGGCCTTACTTCATTTATCCTACTTTCTCCCAAAGCTGAGGCCATAAATAGCCAGTGATGAGCAGGTATTTATCTTTTGATGTTTTTTTCCTGGAGTGCAAACAGCTAAGAGAAAAACCTATTTGAATGACTGCAACTGCCAACTTCACTTACCCTCTTGTATTTAGTGAACGTGTTTTGTTTTATGGAAGCTTCAAAACAGCTGACAGAGAGGAGGCAGCTACAAACAAAAAACATGAAGCAACTCCTTGAGCTCTCAATGTGAGGTCAAAGGTTTGCTTGTCCTAGCCCAGCAGACCACTGTTTTTGTGGTTCTTTTTTCAAGAACAGATCAAAATCAAACTCAGAAGGAAGGCCTTGCTTTCTTCCAAAGTGTCAACATGAAAGAACATCACAAGGCAGCTTGAGAGAGATGCAATTATTAATACAACTGAAGCATAGTGATGTGGCACATTCTTTTTGGAAACATTCAGTTCAGAGCACCAAAACGCACTGCAGGAGAACCCCTCTGCCCTTCCGCCACCCTTGCCTCAGCAGTGCTCCTCTTACACCCTCAAGAGGCCTTGGCATTTAGAGCATTGACAAATATTTACTCATTGCCAGTGGAGCACCTTGAATATGGTCGCACCTTGTGGTGGTGGCACTCAATGCGGTAACAAATACCCCTTTAAGCACTTGATCTTTAGAAATGACGGTGGCAGGGCAGTGAAAATAAATGCCATGCAGGGTAGAAATTCCCAGAAGCCTTAATTGGGAATGCATTCCTAAAGAAGCTTCAAGTCAGTAAGAAGTTAGTTAACACCAGTAAGCCCCACAGGAGTACAGACAACCCTATTGTCACCTCATTCTGTCATTTCAGCACTGCCTCCATATTAATGTTGCAAATACTATTGCACACCTCTCTTCTCAATACCTTCACCCTATGCCATGGTTCTCAACAACAAGTGGGTAAAACACATGATTGGCTTGCTGCTCCTCCTTGCTATAAGAGTCCCAAAGCACAAAGCATGATAAAAGTGGAGCCAGCTGTGTAAAGGCATTTCATGCAGGAGAAAGAGCCATATAAATCCAAAGCTCAGGATGAAAATTAGAGATTTAATCCAAAGCCAATATTTTACATGATTTTTTAAAAATATTTAAACATGCAGAGACAGAATTTAAGAACATATTATTATCCTGATCTTGGAATTAGTTCGATTCTCTGTGTATTCCCTCTGTTTTTACTGCCTAAATATTAGAACCCTGTCATAATATAATAACATGCTATATATTCTAATCAAAACAATCCCAAACATAGGTACCTCAGCTTTCTTACAGGCCTTCAGAGAAAACATGGATACAGAAGTTAGAAAACACCAAATATAATGTACTTTAAAATGAGGAGAGGCCTAGGGAGCTAGCTCAGAGGCCTAAGTGCCTGCCTGGTAAGTGAAAGGACCTGGGTTTGATCCCCAGTATGCATGCAGCACAGGCCTAGGACCTGGGCATGCTGCGCTGGCCACCAAAACTGGGCATGGTCACACAGGCTTGTAATCCCAACACTTGGGAGGCTGAGATAGGAGGATCACAATGAGTCTGTGCTGCGAAGCCAGACCCTGCACCAAATTAATTAATTAATAAAATAAAGAACAAGTTATTTGTATAACTTATGTCCTATAGGAAAATTATGTCCTTTAGGTAGTTTTTTTTTTTTTTTTTTTTTTTTCTTTTTGGCTTTGTTTTTGTGCAGGGTCTCACTACAGCTCGAACTCATAGTGACGCTCTTGTTTTCTGCCTGCCTAGTGCTCAGATTACAGGTGTGTGCCACCATGCCTGGACTCCATCACCCACTCAGCACACCCAGGGTCAGAGCCAGGATGGAACCCTGGCTCCTGAGCTTGCCTAAGCAAGTTCTTGGTCCACTGAGCTATCTGGTCAGCTTCCAAAAGGTAATTTTAGTAATAATAATTAGAATTAGAACTTTTAGACATGTTACAGCATTTAATCCTGACAATAACCCTATGGAATAAATCTATTATCATCATTTTTAATTAGAGATAAGCAAACTAGTGCCTGAAGAAGTTAAGTAACTTTCCCAATATCCTAAAAATCTGATAGCTAATAAATGAGGGAATAAGGATTTGAATTAAGCTGTCAGGCTCCAGAGACTTCCTCTTCACCATTATGCCTAGGTATAGGCTGTAGATATACAAATAAACAACACACGCAAGACTAATTTCCAAGCGGATTTCACACAGCTTAAAAACACTGTTGCATTCTGTATACAAAATTTGAGATTTTTCTTCTGTTAAAATATATCATGCACCTGTAATCCCAGCACTTGGGAGGCTGAGGCAGAAAGATTTCACAAGGTCTAGGCCAGCCAGAGCCTACAGTGAGGCCACCCTAAACAACATAGCAGATCCTGTTCCACCCCACCTCCACTTAAAAAAAAAAAAAACCTGCTTGAGTCGAGCCAATCTATTTATATATAAATTTATTAAAATATAGTAGCTAACCTAAAACGGTAAGTCAATATTTCAGTTTTCAAATTGCCTTTTCCACTAATGTTTCACTAAACTTTATAACAAATTAGCATGGTCACTTTCAGCTTACCATTTTTTTCCCCGTGGCCCGCTCTGCCCACCCTGGGAGCAGAGCTGGTGTGGCATGTGGTATCAGGGATCAAACCGTGGTCCTTGTGCTTGCTTAGGCTTTCCTAAGCAGGTGCTTAACCGCTGAGCTATCTTGCCAGTGCCAGCTTACTATTTTTAAAGAACGTGAATTTTTCTCTTAGAGGTCACTTTTTTAAAAAACTAAAAATCTTCATCATATCTATCTTTTTTGTTATCATTCATAACTTATTTTATTTTAAATAATTTATTAGTGGATATTATGCTTAGTTTAAGTTATGTAAGTTGGACATGAGGGCACTTTTCACTAGTTATATGAATGACTTCACTAATTACCACTTACTTCATCTGTGGAAGTTACCTATAACCTCCAGGGAGCCCTCTTAAAACTGAAATCAGAATTTTTTTAAGTGGTCAAAATGAGAAATGATTTCTTTGTAAAGCACACTTTAAGTTGATCAGGATTCTTCATATTATCAAGTTAAAAATCACTGTCACAAATTCCAAATTAAATTCACAAATTACAAAATAATTTAACTGAGTAACTATAACTCAGTAAAATTTTTCAGATGACTATAATAGGACTGTAACAGTGGACAGCATATCCACAGAAGTACTTAAACTATTTATGTGCAAGAAATAAAAGAGTTATTCATTCAGCATTAAAGATCAATCCTTTTAATTTGGCTATATACACAAATAAACAGCTAATTTGTCACATTTTCCAAATAAAATAAAATAAAAACTTAATTTAAAGAAAATAAAATAAAATTAAGCATGCCAATTGCTAAAGTATTTTTATGGTACTATTGATTTTTCAGTAAAAAGGATACCATAAGAAATAGTTATAACTAGATATTTAAAAACATATCCCATACACCTTTATTAATTATTAATATAACATATTAATAAAGCTTTACTGAAGTATGACTGACAAATTAAAATTATATACACTTAGTATATACTTACACATTTAAAATATAAAAACTTCATTTCTGATATATATGATACCATAATCAATCTAGGTGGTATATCCACTCCTCACATAGGGGTGTGTGTGTGTGTGTGTGTGTGTGTGTGTGCAAGGTGTCACTACCCAGCTAGAACTTGTAGTCATCCTCCTGTTTTCAGCCACCCCAGTACTGCGATTAGGGATTGCAGGTGTGTGTAACCACACCAGGACTCGGTCACCAGCTCAGCGTGCCCAGAGGTGGGGCCAGCACGGCATGTGGTGTGAGGGATGGAACTCAAGCCCTGTGCTTGCCTAAGCAGGCACTTAGTCCTCTAAGCTATCTCACCAACCCTTGCTTTTACCACTTTCTGAAGCAGCTCTCAAAGTCCTTTTGCACGTCCTGAATCCATTCAATATTTGCCTTGCATGGTCATTTTGACTGAGGGAAAGAATTAGAAGCCACAGAAATCCAAAGAACAAGTTTGATGAGGACATACTGTGACGTTTCTAGTAGTCTCTTTTTCCACTATACAGCACATGATAGCAGCATCGCCATGTTTGTTGTCAGAACTTGTAAACACACACACACACACACACACACACACACATGTACACACACACACAACTTCCTGAACCCACCCTGAAAGTGGCAAGAATGATGGCACAGTGAGTTCGAAGTGGCAAGGAGTACTTTGAACTACTATAATTTTTAAATTTAAAGATTCACTATATTTCTGATCACCCTTGTGTAGGTAAAATCAGTCAATAACTATCTTTCTACGTAAGGTACTTCACTTAGCCGGTGTCCTCCAGGTCCATATATGTTATTGCAAATACCAAGACTGCCTTCTTTTTTAAGGTTTAATAATATTTCCTTGTATATAGCACATGAGACTTCCTTTATCCATTCATGCATCAGCAGACATTATGTTGTTTCCACATAGCAGCTATTGTGAATGATGCTGTAATGAGCATGGGACTAAAAATGTCTCAAGGTACCAGTTACTGTTCCTTTGGCTATATTTTCCCTAGAATCACATATTTGGCTATATATTTCTGGGCCATACAATAAGCCTATTTTTAATATTTGTCAAATCCTCCACGTTTTTTTTCATAATAGGTATCAGAATTTACATTCCCACCATCAGCATACAGAATTTCATTTTTTCAACTTTCTTCCAAATACTTGGTCTCTTTTGTCTTTTTGATAATGGCTTAACAGATATGAAGTGAGAGATGATAGTTTTGATTAACTTTTATCCAAAGATTAACAATGTTGAGCATCTTTTCATATATTTGTTGGCCATTTGTATTTCTTCTTGGGAGGAGTGTCTGCCCAATTTCTTTGCATTTTTAATTAGATATTTGTTTCCTTGTTGTTGAGTTTAAGAATTCCTTCCTGCTTTATTTTAACCTCTTATATGATATGTGGTTTGCAAGTATTTTCTCCCATTCTGTATACTGCCTTCTACTTTATTGTTTCCTTTGCTATGAAGCTTTTTTGGCTTGAGGTATTTTCATTTCTGTATTTGATATGATCACAAGGGTCTCATTTTGCTTTTGGTATCATATTTTTAAAAACCAGTACCTAGACCGATGCCAAAAAGCTTTTTCTTTATTTTTTTTCTAGTAATTTTATAATACAAGTCATTTTGTGTTTCAATTCTGAGATTGCTCTAGTATATGGTTTAAGATAAGGGTCCAAATGCATTCTCCATGCTAATATCCTATTTTCCCAACTCCATTTATCAAAGAGATTAGATTTATTCCTGGGCTTTCTATCTCTTGGGTCTATATGCCTGTTTCATGCCATTTCTATAATTTTTTTTAGTAGTTTAGCCTTGTAATATGCTTTGATCATACCATCTGTAAAAAAAATAATTCATTTCTTGTCTTCCAATTCAGGCACCTTTTATTTTATTTTTCTGAATTGACTTCCCAGTCCTCACTATGGTGAGTAGATATGGCAAGAGTGTACTCTTAACTGTTCTGAACAATTTTCATGGAAAGAGATATGCTAAAGTAAATATAATATATGATAAAGTAAATTATTATAATTCTTTGCCCAAGTTTCTATTTAGGTATTTATAATAATATTCCTATTTTTTTCATTTCAATTTTAATCTTCTGATATCATTTTCACCAGGATCAATTCTTTTTTTTTTTTTTTTTTTTTTTTTTTTTTTTTTTTTTTTTTTTTTTTTTTTTTTTTTTTTTTTTTTTTTTTTTTTTTTTTTTGTCTTTTTGAGACAGGATCTCACTGTACAGTTTAGGCTGGCCTTGAGCTCAGTTTTGTACCCCAGGCTGGTCTCGAACTCTCACCGATCCTCCCACCTCAGCCTCCCGAGTGCTGGGATTACAGGCGTGCGCCACCATGCCTGGCTTCACCAGGATCAATTCTTTTTGAGATAAATTTATAATAAAAATTTTACCCATTTATGAGGTTTTCATACACCTATAATTTTACTAATTTTACCTTTCATTGTCTTATTTTCTTCTTGTGAATATTTTTCCACACCAAATGAATATTTTCCCATGTAAATTTTGTCAAAATTTTTTTCTGTTAAATTTAGTAAATAGCACAATTATTCACTTGGTTATTGTTATTCCTTCTTTTCTTTCTTTATTTCTTTTTTCTTTCTTAATTTCTTTTTTTCTCTTCCTTCCTTCCTTCCTTTTGGTAGAAATGACTAAACCTAGGCTCTTTGCAGTCCAGGGTCAGCCATCCTTTTTGTTGTTGTTTTCTGTTTAGTTATTATTTAAACAAGGGGTCTTGCCAGGTCACTAAATTGCCCAGGTTTGGCTCAAACTTGCAGTCACCTTGCCTCTACTTCCCAGAGTGCTGGGTTTACAGCCATATACATCCATGCTGGGTTTGTCATTATTATTTCTTGTAAGTACCCATAATATTCATTATGATTTTATTAGAAATAATTACTGGCTGGGGAGATAGGTCAGTAGAATAAGTGCTTTCCTGGCAAGCACAAATACCTGAGTTCAATCCCCAGTTCCAAGAAAAACACAAAAACTGTCATGGTTTGAGGTTTCGGGCTGGGGAAATAGCTCAGTAAAATAAATGCTTCTCTGGCAATGCAAGGGCCTGAGTTCAATCCCTGGTTCCCCAAAAAAAAGAAGGAGAAAAAGAAAGAAAAGAAATAATTACTGACTCATGAAAATATTGCAATTTTTCTCAGACAATCCAAGACTGGCTTGTTAGTAGGAGCTGACCAGTTATATAGTTTGAATACTTCTAAGCATTTTCATAATGTGTGAACTAACTGTCCACATCTTTCTTTTTTTTTTTTTTTTTTTTTTCTGTCCACATCTTTGACTCAATTGTTTTAGTCAGGTTCCTTACCTGTTACTCCATTTTCTCATGTATAAAATTAGACCTATAATTTGCACACGTTAACAAACTGCTGTGTTATAAGAGATACATGTATAAAGCACCTATAAGAGGCTGGCAGGATGGCTCAGCAGTCTACAGAACCTGCTTAGGAAAGCTTAAGCCTCTGCAGGAACCACAGTTTGATCCCTCACACCACATGTTGTGCCAGCCCCACCCCCAGGGCAGGCTGAGCCAGCCATAAAAAAAAAAAAAAAAAAAAAAAAAAATTTAAAAAAAAAAAAAAAAAAAAAAAAAAAAAAAAAAAAAAAAAAAAAAAAAAAAAAAAAATCAACTTTCAAAAAAAAGAGGAAAAGAAAAAAAAAAAGTAATGTTGATTTAAAAGTGTTAATGTTTAATTGTTTGATCAATCTTATATACCTATATGTATTAATCTAAACTGATCTGATGATGAAAATATGTAATATAACCATTGTTAAATTTAAACAATAAAAATATTAAATTAAAAAAAACAAAGAAGAGAGCTTAGCAGCTATCACTTAGTAAGTACTGTCATAAATTTTATTGTTGTTATTTCAGCAAATGATAGGTTACTTTTTTTTTTCATTTAATGTACTTGGTACAGGGCCTCACTGTGTAGCTTGGACTCATAGTGATTCTTCTGTTTCAAACTCCCTAGCACTGGGATTACCAGTGTGCACCACCAAGCCAGTCTTGGTGGCTATCTCATGCCTGAAGCAGAGCCAAAACAGTGTGTGGTACCCGGGATCAAAGCTGGGTCCCTGTGCTTGCCTAGGCAGATGCTTAGACTGCTGAGCTATATCCACAGCCTCTTACTATTGTAGCAGATGAAGTGGTCACAGTGTTCTCAGTGAAAATATAACTGAGCCAAAATGATAAGATTAAAATAAAAATATGTAAAAAAAGATTAAAATAAAAATATCAATAAGGGAACCTGTGTTGTAATATCCTATAACTCAGAGGTGTCCCAAATTTCCTAGTCAAGGAGATTATGGGACCTCAGAGGAAAGGGATGAATGAACTGTGGTGCATCTAAGGAGAGTCACCCAGAGAAAAACATTCTCTCAGGCTTTCATAGAAAGCAAAATGGCCAAGCAATGGCCGTGACTTGTCCCGAAGGCTGACACTAACAACAGTTCTACAAAGTACTGCCTATGGTTCCAAACTTAACCCTGAGGGGAATTGACCCTGGAAGATACAAAAAAAAAAAAAAAAAAAAAAACATGAATGTTTTGTTATACAGGTCTTGCTTCAACTTGCCCTTGACCACCCAGCAGGAAAAAAGAATGCTTAATTACAATGCATGAAACACAGAGCTAGATTGGTGAGATGAGCTTTAGGAGGCTTAGATTCAATAGCCTCTAAAATCACAAGCTTCACTGGTGGCCCACTGCAATTGCAGAACATTTGACTGTATATGTACCTGCTTCCTCTTAGTCCAAAGAGAAGTATATTCTTTTCCTTTTTT